>JBBPML010000309.1:0-30598 GCA_038090275.1 Austroboletus novae-zelandiae | reverse complement strand
ACTGTGTGTAACACATGTCAAGGACCCTTGTAGACACATGGTTACAGATATAAATGAATACCATGGTCTTACCACATCTTACTACAAGTGTAGTAGACTTTGTGTTGTATCAAAGCCTAATAAGTTAAGACTTCAATTTCAACATGAAGGACTTCCTGAACTCGAGAAACTCAGAGTCAGTGAAGGTGAGTGAAAGACCGGAACATGGGGGGCAGGTGCAAAGTTTGTCATGGGGAAGGTCAATCTGTCATGAGCTGGGTGCAAGGGGGGTGGGTTCGATTTGATGAATCTTCATCATCTTTGATGGTTGTGCGGCTGCGGGATGCTTCCTGTTATGATTCGTGCATTCTCCTACTCTTTTCCTTCACCCTTACCCTAGTTCCCTTACAGACACTGCTCTCGCTGTTCAAGTCCCACCTGAGCAACTTTATTACTCCTCCTTTTTCTCTTATCTTCGCTTACCTATTTAGCGTGACTCATCCGCAGTATCCGCAGTTGTACTGATACCGTTATCTCTGACTCACTTCCCTTCTTCGCGATTCCATCGCATTCTATAGTTGAGTCATCACTTTTATGCTCCGCTTGATTCCCTCTTGACTTACCTATATAAACCTCTCGATACCCTTGATGTATTCCCTAAGTTAGACCTACCTGAATCTACCTTGATCATCGATTCCCCTCAGGTCCCTCAGTCCTCGCCTTACTGTTGAGTAGGCGCTCTCCCTGTTCCTTCGTCGTTGCATCACCTAGCGACTCCTTCATCCCTGTGTCACGACATACGTTGACCAGGTCAACAGCTCACGACATACCGTTGAGGCTGAGGATAGCGGATCGCCCGTCTATCAAACCCTTGCCACGTCAGCTGAATAGTGACGTTAACGTCCCCTCGCCCCTTGTCCCTCGGGTCTACGCCTGAGCGTAACACTTCCTATGAAATGCTTTGACTGCTTGTTGTGCGTGAGTCAACTCTGATGCTTTGATCCATTCGTCTTCTTCAGATGGGAAGCCTTTTCAGTGGATCAAGTATTCTACGGATCCCTGACGATCACGGGAATCAAGAATGGACTCAACTTCTTGTTCGGGTTTGTCATCGACAATATCAGGAGGGGGAGGAAGAGGAATTGATTGCAAGGGGAACTCACTGGAGTGATACGGGTGAAGGAGTGATTTGTGAAATACAGGATGGATAGAACACCATCTGTGGGGGAGTTGGAGTTTGTATGAAGTGACACCGACTTTGGAGAGCACCTTGAAGGGACCATAGCACTTGTGGTCTAACTTCTTCATGGGTTGGTCGGTACAAATGTGAGAGGCTTTGAGTAGAACCAAGTCTCCTGGTTTGTAATCCTTGATGGGATGCACAGAGTGGTTGTAGAATTTCTTCATATCGTCGTTCGCTAGAGTCAGCACCTCCTGTGACTACTTATGAAGTGTGGTCATATTGGCTGCAAAGTCGGTGGCTGTTTCATTGCAAATAGTTCGGCGGGAATGCCCAACGACATGGGGTTCATGTCCATAGTTGAGCATGAAAGGGGATTGACATGTGGTGACATGAGGAGTGTTGTTGTGAGTGAACTTGGCGATAGGAAGCCAATCAGTCCAGTCCATTTGACGATGGTTGACATAGATGTGAAGGTATTGTTTGACCCATGCATTGTAATGTTCTGTTTGACCATCGGTCTGAGGGTGGAATGCAGTGGACGGATTTGGTTCGATCGCTAGGAGTTTATAAAGTTTGGTCATGAAGGATGACACAAACTGAATTCCTCGGTCTGATATGACTTTCTTTGGAAGTCTGTGTAACTTGAAGATTTCGTCTTGAAGGATGGTTGCGATTCCTTTGAACGTGATGGTTTGGTTTACAGCAAAGAGTCGGATCATTTTGGTAAAACGATCGACGATGATGAGGATGGAGTCTTTGCCTTTGGATTCGGGTAGAGGGGTGATGAGATCCAACGAGATGTGTTCCCATGGTAACGAGAGAATAGCGTTGGGATTCAGAGGGGTGTGACGTGGTTGGGTAAGAGCTTTCGACTTTTGACAGGTGTCGTATCCTTTGATATACCTCTTGATATCCTTGGCAGATTTGGGCCAGTAAAACCATTCTTGGATCTTTCAGGTAGTTGCATGGATTCTAGGGTGTCCTGCTGTTTGGTGAGAGTGGTAGAAGGATAAAATATTGTCACGAAGTGTGTCTGATTTAGGTACTGTCATGAATGGTGAAATGGGGGTCTTTTAAAGCAAGTGCTCGATCAACTTTGGAATCTTGGATGTGTTGAAGGGAGGAGATACAATCATCGAAGGAGACTGATGTTGGGATTGTCTGTTCAGCTACATGCATTGCCGTTAGCATGTGCATATCAATTGCATTTGTAGGTAAAGAGGAAACAGAAGAGATAGGAATGTCTATACTTTTGTAAGAAGAAAGTTTGTTAGTATCGAGAGCAAATATGGATGCCACAGCATTCTTCACAGCCTGTGACAGTAGAGAAGGAGTAAAAAGATGTGGAGGGAAAATTGTGACTTCCTTATTGTCTGAACTCACCCCCTCTTCAAAGTCTGACCTCCGGGACAGAGGATCTGCAGGGTTTGTTTTGCTAGAGCAGTGAACGATGGAGTAGTGGAATTCCTGCATAATTTGATTCCATCTGGCCTGTTGGTGGGAGAGGTCTTGGGGGATTGTGTAATAGGTGAGATTCTGATGATCAGTCAGAATCTCAAAGGGGATGTGGGCATCAAGGAGAAAGTGTTGCTAAGTGGTAACAGCTTCGATGATGGCAGTGAATTCGAGATTGGCAGCATGGTAATTGCGTTCAGCTTCCAAGAGGGAGCATGATAAGTAAGCAACTGGATGCCATTTGTCGTTCTGGAATTGCAAAAGGATAGTGCCAAGGCTGATACCTGATCCATCAGTTTTGATGCAGAAGGGATTGTGGTCAGTGGTGAGAGAGGATAGGTGCTGCCATGTGCAGACAGCATTGACCTTAGTGGGGTTGGTAGCGATGTGACTGTCGGACACGATAAGGCCAAGATATTCAGTGGTCATTGTTTCGAAATTGCACTTGGTGTGCTTCAGGGATAGGTGGTTGTCATGTAAGATTTGTAATACCTCTTGGACGATGCGACAGTGTTCGTCAAGAGTACGGGTGAATATGAGGATGTCATCCATATAAATGATGACCACTCCACGATTGATCAAATCACAGAGAATGTGGTTCATCATTGTCTGGAATGTGGCAGGGGAATTGGTGAGTCTGAAGAACATGACAAGGGGTTCGAAGAGTCCCCGATTGGTATGGAAGGTGGCCTTCCATTCATCACCGTCTTTCATGCAGACATTGTTATATCCTCAACGAATATCCATCTTCGAGAAGTACTTGGCATTTCATAACTTCTGCATAATCTCTTCAATGAGCAGAAGAGGGTAGCAGTTTTTGATGGTGATATCATTGAGTTTTCGATAGTCCTGAACAGGGCGGAGTTTGCCATCCTTCTTTTTGACAAAGAAGAAGGGTGAGGTGAACGGTGATTTGGAGGGTCAGATGCAACTGGTGGATAGGTTTTCTTCGAGGAAGGCGTCAAGTTTGTCTTGCTCTTTAAGGGAGAGTGGATATGTTTTGCAATCAACTTTATGGGCGCCATCCTTAAGTTCGATGGCATGATCCCATGGTCATCGAGGCGGGAGCTTGTCAAAGTTTTCTTTCATAAAGACATCTTTGTAGTTGTGATAGTGTTCTGGAACCACATTTTCGAAAGTTGCTTCTTGTTTTGACATGTTGGCTTTGATGGCTAAGTCAGTTGCAAGAGTGCATATGTATTTGGCATCGATGGAGAAGATGTGGTCTTCCTGGTCCAGGTGATCAGTATCCATGAGGATGGGATCAGGAAACGAGAGTGTTTTTGTTGTCCAATCGATGAGGGGGTTATATTGTCATAACCAGTCAAATCCTAGGAATACTGTGTGGGAGTTGAGATTGGTAATTGACAGCAGGACTGAGGAGGTGTGATCTTGAACAAGAACCTCTACATTGGTATAGTGGGAGATTGCTCCCGCTGTGTTTGCAGTTCCATCAGCGTTGTAGACTGGTATAGTGCGAGGGAGTGGTTTGGCTTGGAGTTTGTGTTTCTTGACAAATTGTGTGTCAATGGCAGATGCCATACATCTGGAATCGATGAGCGCAGATGTGTGGATAGTTTCTCCATCAGGGGTTTTGAGTTCGATGGGGATTTCCATGGCATTGGGCGAAGATTTTCGACCAGTGATGTAACAGGGTTTGTGTTGTAATTTGAGTAACATGAACTTAGCAGCGTCATGAGATGCTTTGCGGAGGTCAGCGATTAGCTCAGCATTGACCTCAGCTTGGCGAGAGGTGTGAACGAAAGCTCGGAGGTGATTCTCGAGGTGTTCGTCAGGGGTGATGTTGGCAATTTGTTTGATCCATGTAGTGGACCAAGGTTGGACAGTTTCCATCCAAGAGCGGTCGTGCTTTGTGAGCACGTGAATTTTGCGCTCTGGGGAGGATTCACTCATCAGTGTACTAGTAACACTCTTTTGTTGTCTCTTGATTGCATATCCCCTGGACGGGATAGAGGCTGCAACATGCAAGGGGCATGAAGATGCATTTGGCTGTTGTGTGGCCGACAACTCTGGAGTGCATTCATTATGCAACTTGTTAACTGGTAGTGAGGAAGGGGTTGATGATGAATCATCGGAGATCTGGTCAACAGATAGAATAGAAAATTGGTTAGTAGATCATTTTTGTGGGGAATTAAGCACAGATTTTGGCTCTGCCGTGCTCTGTGATCTAGAGTCGCCCCACACCAAATTGTCGAAATACAAAGTCCGATTTTTTATCATATGAAGCATACCTTGGGATGAGTGCGATCTCATTCGCTGTCCCCTTGGGTAAAATCCTGGATGCGTTGTACGGCATTCTCTAATTCTTCTAGGGTGGAGTATTCAACCTCAACTCCATGAATACTCATCTTCTTGAGTGTTTCGACAGGTTTCTTGTGGGTGGCGCATGGCCATGGTGATGTCTTGTTTTCCTTAGCACATTGGAAACATTCTCCAACTGCCTTGGCTTTTGATAGATCCATCGGGGCTCCTCAGCCTCTGAAAGTTCCGGTGGTAGTGGGTGTAGTGGTAGTGGGGTTGACGAGATGATGAGTGGGGATGGATACCTTAACCTCTGCGGGTAGACCCTTTGAACAAGCTGCTTGTTCTTTCAAGAGCTGGGCCATAGTGCTAAGTTTGAGGCACCATTTCTCATAGTCGTTGAGATAATGGGTGGTGAGATCCATAGAGGAAAGCTCAGTTTTCTTTACCAATTGGATGTTGGCATTTTTGCGGATGATGGAGATGAGGCGTCTTCCATCTTTCTTTATATTCCACTGTGCACAAATGGCGAGGATTTGTTGTTTGATCATGAAGTCGTCGAAAGACAGGCTTCCTTGTTTGAGTTCTTCTAACTCGGCTTCGGCTTGTATGATGAGGTAGATGGGTTTAAAGCGGGTGTCAAGAATATCTATGACAAATTGATCGAAATCAATGTAATTGTCTTCATGATTGGTGTCAGCAGCGAGGGTTGTGAATTCTTCAGTGGAACCTTCTTTACAGAAGCTGTAAAACAATGGTATTGATTTGAAAGTGGTGGGTGTGCGGCGAAAGCCTTTGAGATAGAGTTTGAATTTCACCATCCATGAGAGGTACTTTTCTGGATTGCTGTCAAAACTTGGTGGTTTGGAGATGAAGGATTTTCCTAGGCCACATGGTTCATCATCATTGTTGTCTAGATGTGACTTACGTTTGGGCTTGGGAATAGACGGGGTTGGAATATTGGGTATGGTAGGAGGCGTAGCAGAGTGGAGTCCATGTATCGCAACATGCACGTGATACTTGGTGTACTGTGTGGCGAATTCTTCCATACTTGTTGCTTGCGTGAATGTGAGGAGACTTGGAGCGGTGATTCCTGAGGTGGACATTGTTGGTGAAGGCACGATACCTGCAGTAGAGGATGTTCGAGAGATGACAGGAGCTGGGTAAGGAGCAGAAGCTGGCGTAGCTCTGTCGAGGGATCCCAGGTGCAGTGGTCATCTAAGAACAGGATGCGAGGTGCGTTCAGAAGAAATTTTGTTTGTTGGGGGCACGGTCCTTTGATGCATGTGAAGTTGGAGGGAGTGCTAGAAGGGAAAAAACTCAATTTTCTTCAGCTCAGACAATTTCCTGTGGATGAAGGTTTTGATTGGGTCCACGATGTACTTGGGCAGGCTCAAATCGGAGTTCTTTAAATGATGTTTGCGTGAGTTAACCAGTGCAAGGGCGGATGTAGACCTTGAGGAAAGGATTACACTTAGCTCATATAGCGTTTTTCTTTTGAGTAATTGCAGCACGAATAGCGCGGTAGTGTCTGGGGTGGGGATGAGGACCGGAGCTCTTTGTGGTGCGCCCACACTCTTCACAACAACGGCGAGTAGGTGGAGACAGAGAGTTGGTAATGGTGATTTAGGGTACTGGTGAACCGCACCAGTTTCGTGTAATTGGTGATCTGGGTCCCAAAGCTCGAGAGTGAGGTTGGAGATTAGCGGGGGTAAAGAGGGCTTGAATGTGTGATGGGACTTCCTCTTTGTCTTCTTCACTAGACCCAGTGAGAGGTGGTAGTTTGAGAAAGGAATAATAGTCGACAAGGGTTTTGGTGTCAGAGAGTTCACTATCAGATTCTATGACCATCTGTTCTTCTGTTTCTGCTGTGTGATTACTCAGCTGCAAGCATTGTGGAACCTGAACAGATTGTGTGGGAGGGATAGGAATGGGTGCTGCCTCTAGGTGGTGATAGGTATTGACGAGGATGAATGTCCAAACCCAGGTGGTGAGGAACAGGAGTAGAGCTCGGATGGTTTCAAAAGAATCCAGCGTACAGCTTTGAGGGTGTTCGGCGGATTAGGCTACAAATGATGAAGTTGACAATGAGACTGCAGAGTATGATTACAGCAACAGCTTGGGTGATGGCACTGTAGAGTCAGCCGAGGTCTCGCACACACAATGGTGTTGGGATGTAATGAATTTGATTTCTCCTAGGTGCCAGCGTGAGATGATCTCAGCAGCGTAGACACAAAGGGGCTTTGTTGGTTTTGTAGGGAGAAGAAGGTGTTGGTGATGCACAGGCATGTCCGTCATACGACTGGAGGCACAGGTGACATCGATGAGTTGGGAGTGGTGAGGAATAGGTGTCGGCGAGGTGCGAGCAGGTCCACAATACAGCAGGATGCGTTTGGCGATGTCGAGAGAGGTCGGGCAAGGTAAGGAGGTGATCTTGAGTTTTATATCAGAACCAATGAAAAGGCCTTAGGTTGCCCAGAAGGTTACTCACCAAAGCAATGAATAAACTCAAGATGGGAAACGTCCTACCAGTGGATGGTTCCTTATATACATGAGTTGATGGTCTGTGCACTATCTATAGGGCAGGCCCAAGGACCATAAAAGGGAAGAACAAGTAGAAGGACATAGAATGTCAAAGAATGTGAGTCAGCACGTGATAGGGATGACGAATGAAGTCATGTGTGAGCATAGATATGAGTAAGGCGAAAAGAGTCATGACACGACTGCAGAGGATAAACAAGTAAAGGAGAGTTTTATTAAGGGCATACCACCAAACTATTGACGATACGACATATCAACCAAAGTTGAGGAAGTTGATGCGCTGGAGCATTTGAATTGACAAAGAGAGCACATCGAAACAGCATGCAGTATGTGGTTGGTTTAATCTTCATTTTTGTCATTTTCATCGAACCTGATGATCCTGACCATGACGTAGGTAATGTTGAGGGTGTCGAACCTACCTGTCTGCTGACGGGACTACAGAGTATGTAACCAGTAGAGGTATGTCACTGGCACTGAGGTCATGTTGAGCATGCACACTGGCCTAATGCCAAGCCAGAACATGGACGTTGATGACCTTAACCATAATGCGTTTTTGACGACACAAGTTGGCAAATATGAATATGAGAAAGATAGAATGACCTACATTCTCTGCGTGTCCAGAAACTACGCACAGCTTGTGTACTTCAATAAGTGTTTCTTCCAACTCCTGTAGAACAATGACTTGTGAAAGTTTGAGATGATGGAGGTTCACGATGTGACATGTCATCAGGCGTGTTCTGTTGGTACAGAAATAGGAAAGGGCTGCAGATGAAGGGTTCTTGTCACATTGTGTGGTGTGAGAGAGAAACAGTGCTTTTCACAATACGCTAAAATGTGTAAAGAAAAAGAAGCTGGCCAGCAGCATCCCAAAAACCATCTCCACTCGTCACTTTAACCATCCTACACCAACCATCCTATACCACTGTCAAAATTTGCACCAGTGAATATTTTTATAGCATTAGACCTGGAGGTGCATTGCACATGCATGCCCATATATTTTATTTCAGGTAGAGATGCACACTTTCTGCCACCCATGCAGCCCTGGCCCTCACCAAAATGACCCAGTGAGACGCACTTCCCTATGAAAGAACCATCTGCTGTACATAAGCTCTCCCCCACCTGGCAGCATTTGCTGTTTAGACTTGTTAATGTCTGGAAGTAGACGTTTTCCCAATGAGCCTCTTGTGCGCCCATCTTGGTGAAATGCCATGGACTAGTAAGGATGTCAGCCTCATCAGGAAAAAATTGGCAAATGTCTCACTCACTCTATGGCAAGGGGGTCAATCGTGGGATTGGGATTGGCATCAATCTGCAAAGTAATATTCCTGCCAGTGTACATCAGCTTCATCACAACAATGGGCCAACACCTCACTCACCACTTGGTGAAGTCAACAGTCTGTTGAGGGATCATTGCAGACAATACAAAGAGAGTGAAATAAAGTGAAACGAAGAGGAATGATTTAGTGAAAAACATCTCACAGAGATGGGGGAAAAGAGGGAAGAGAGCTCAATATAAATCAGTTGCAAACAGCTACCCCTGTTTCGTTCTCTGAGTCCTAACTCGCATCTTGATCTCAATGTTACCTGCCTGCAACTCGTTGATGTTGCATAACCACCCTTGTTTCATTGACGTGTCTATCGGATAATCAAGTTCTGGAGACACATTTTCAATTTCACAGTATGATGGTTGTCGTCTGCATGATGATTGACGAGATGTGCAGGAGTCTCACAGTGTATTTCACCTCAGGCCTGTATGGTGTTAAGTGGGTGACTATCCATGGGCTATATTTGTCATGATCGGTTTATCCTGGCCTGTGCACTTCCTTAGTCCCTGAGCCTTTCTTGGTCATCATTCGTATATAGCAATTGTATTTTGTCTTGTGTCTCCTTTTCTTCAGTCTTGTTCTTCTCTGTTCTAGGTATCATGTATGTGTCCTGTCTTTCCACCCTACTTAGGTTCTCTGTTCTAGCATCCAAATCACAACACCATGACAATTACGTGCTGCGGGTTCTAGTGAGGCTGACATTAGAATGAGACTACCCAATAACAACCCCTATTTGTAACTATGCCAAGTACTGCAACAATGAGCTCCTCTGTGGCCACTGCTGCTGCCGCTACAATATCTACATCTGGGCTTAAGATGCCCAAGCCAAACACCTTTGATGGAAACAAAGCTGAGTTTACAGAGTGGTTCCATCAAGTTGAAACCTATTGGACCTTTTACAGTGATGCCACACCTGCTCAGAAGGTGCTCGTTACTTGTGGTCTGATGAACACGGGCCCTGCACTTGCATGGTCTGGTGCATATGTGAAGACAAAGTTGGATCTTATCAAATCCATGCATGATCTGTCTCGCCTGGATTGGAAAGACTTTGTCACTGCATTAAAAGAAGCCTATGCTCTGATTAGTGAGACGGCCGATGCACAAGCCTGCATTCGTCTCCTAAAGCAAGGCTCTACCCTTATGAATCAGTTCTTGATCACGTTCTCACAGCTTGTTGCTGAAGCTGGGTACAAGGCCATTGCTGCCGATATGCCTGAGGCAGACCACCTTATTGGTGTCTTGAAGACCAATATGAATGCTGTTATCATTCAGGCTACTGAAGATAACTGTGATATGGTGAGGACCCAAGACTACCAGGTGTTTTGTCAAGCCTTGAAGATTACTGGAAAGGCTTTGGAGGCTTGCCATGGAGGAAAGGTTCCCCTGGTCTCGTCTGCTCATCTGGGCAACATCCCTGTTTCTTGTCCCATTCCCCCTCTCCAATATCGACCTCTTCCGCCTGCACGTGATGCTGGCACTCCTGCCCCAGGCTCTGGAGACCGACATGATTCAACAGGTGTGACCTATGGTGGACAAGGTCAGCCCATGGATCTTAGCTGAGCCCGTGGCTGTTTGGTGTGTTACAAATGCGGGGTATCAGGCCATTTTGCCCGAGATTGTATTCGTCCTGCTTCCAGCCATGTTGAACATGTTTGTTATATGATGTCTGAGCTTGATGAAGAAGAAAGGAAGCAGGTTGTTGGTCCTGCCAAATTGAAAGTTGAGAATGCAGAGAATTTTTGAAAGGGTCAGAAGGTAGCGCATCCTCACCAGCCGAAGAAATGGTTATGGGTCCCAGTCCAACATGTACAGTATCATCTATTGAATGTCAATTGTCTCCGTCTTCAGACCCAAAACCAGAGCAAGCACAAGTTACTAATTTCTCTGCTATCCTGTCTCATTTCACTCCATGGTCACCATCCTGGTATGCCCAACAATTGAGAGACCAATCTTCTTCCTGTGCTATTGCCCTACTTCATACTGCCGCTCACCCACCCCAACAATCTGAAGCTACAGAAGATGTTCTTGCTGAACTTAATGCCCTCACCCTTGAAAAGGCAACCGGAGCGATTCAGGAACTTCATGGGCCCAAATGTTTCATTCGCGGTATTGGAAACTCTCTCACTCTCCACACTGATCTTTCCACCCTTGACGATCAACGTCACTTCCAACTAAAAGCCCTGGTTGACAGTGGCTGTATGGGGTCTTTGATTGATGCTGGGTTTGTAATGGCCAAAGGACTAAATGCATGTCCCCTCACTTGTCCTGTGCCTGTTTACAATGCTGACGGAACCTTGAATCATGGGGGATCAATCACTCACTATGTCACCTTGTGGATGATTATTGGGACTCATGCGGAACGCATTACCTTTGGTGTCACTGATCTTGGCAAGAATGACATCTTCTTGGGCCATGAATGGCTTTGCCTTCACAATCCCTCAGTGGACTGGCAATCCAGGTCACTCATATTCAATTGTTGCCCAAAAGCCTGTCGATATTCTTTCTTATTGTCTGATTCTGAGCTTGAGGACCAACCAGAGGAACTGGAGAATTTCCTGAAAGGTGTCATTGAGAAAGGTGAACGAGTCTTTGCTTTCGACATGTTTGGCTACCGATCACTTGGGGGACAACATGTTCGTGCCCACACCACTGCAGCACAACAAATGGCGGAAGAAGTGAGGAAAATGGCTAAGGTGAGATCGTTCAATGACATTGTTCCCCCCCACTATCATTCATTCCAGGATGTCTTCAGCAAGGAATCATTTGATGAACTTCCCAACAGACATCCTTGGGATCACACGATTGATCTTACCCCAGGCAACCACATCATTGATTGTAAAGTCTACAATTTGAGTCCTGAAGAACAAACTGAACTTCACTTGTTCCTTGAGGAGAACCTACACTCCGGTCAAATTCGTCCATCAAAATCCCCATTTGCTTCAGCCTTCTTTTTTATTAAAAAGAAGGATGGCTGTCTCTGCCCAGTTCAGGACTATCGAAAATTGAACGCCGTTACTATCAAGAATCGCTATCCCCTGCCTTTGATCTCAGAAATGGTCAACAAACTGAAAGGAGCTAAGTACTTTACAAAACTCGATGTGCGCTGGGGCTATAACAATGTCTGTATTAAGGAGGGAGATGAATGGAAGGTGGCTTTTCATACCAATCAAGGGCTCTTTGAGCCGATGGTAATGTTTTTCGGCATGACTAATTTGCCATCAACCTTCCAGAACATGATGAATGACATTTTCCATGATCTTATCTCACAGGGCAAGGTTCTCGTCTATCTTGATGACATACTCATTTTTACCAAAACGCTTGAGGAACATCATCAAATTACTACCCATGTCCTTCAACTCCTCTGTCTCCATCGCCTCTTCCTAAAATCTGAGAAATGTGAATTTGAACAAGCCGAAGTCGAATACTTAGGCCTGGTCATCTCTGATGGCACCATGTGCATGGACCCCATAAAAGTTCAGGGTGTCACTCAATGGCCAACACCAACCTGTAAATGCAACCTACAATCCTTCCTGGGATTTGCAAATTTCTACTGCCGCTTTATTCACAGGTTTAGTGGAATCACCAAACCATTGAACACCCTGACAGGCAATGTAACCTGGAGCTGGGGTAATGAACAACAAAGTGCTTTTGATTTCCTCAAAGGTTCCATTGTTTCGGCCCCTGTTCTCGCTATCCCCACTGACTCTGACCCCTACCAAGTCGAAGCTGATAGCTCAGGACATGCTCTTGGTGCTGTCCTTTCGCAATCTCAAAATGGTATTTGGCATCCCATTGCCTTCCTTTCCAAATCTCTTACAGAGACCAAGTGCAACTACAAGATTTATGATCAAGAGCTACT
The DNA here is from genome assembly GCA_038090275.1 of Austroboletus novae-zelandiae. Taxonomy (NCBI): domain Eukaryota; kingdom Fungi; phylum Basidiomycota; class Agaricomycetes; order Boletales; family Boletaceae; genus Austroboletus; species Austroboletus novae-zelandiae. The sequence goes on along the minus strand of JBBPML010000309.1, from coordinate 17,994 downwards.
TGCCATCATGACCGCTTTATCTGAGTGGCGCCATCACCTCATGGGTTTGTCCATCTCCTTTGAGGTTTGGACTGATCATCAAAATTTTGCATATTTCCGAAAACTCCAAAAACTCATTTGTTATCAAGCACACTGGGTCTCTGAACTTGCCAACTACCATTTTACCCTTCATCACCAACCTGGTCGCATTCACATCAAGGCTGACCTTCTCTCTCATCACCCAGATCATGACCGCAGAATAGGAGATAATGAAAATGTCATCATTCTTAAACCAGAATTCTTCTGCCGTGTCGAATTGGTGCTCAAAGAAGTTGGTTTTCTTGATCGTATTCGTCAGCGCTCTGCAAATCGTGACCATGTTGTTCAACAAAGTCTGAATTCAAAGTTGGAAGGTTGAGAGGAAAAAGACATTGTCGTGAGTTGGAAGGGTCGGGTGTATGTTCCAGTTGACAAGAAGTTGAGAGAAGAAATCATCTGCAAGCATCATGACTCTTGTCTAGCGGGACATCCAGGTCAGTACAAAACTCATGAACTCGTTACGTGAAACTACTGGTGGCCTTTCATTCTTCATGACATACAGAAATATGTGGTGGGCTGTGAAACGTGCCAGCATACTAAACCTCACCACTCCCCTCTTGCTGCCCCTCTCCATCCAAACGACATTCCTTCCCATCCTTGGGAACATATCTCCATCAACCTCGTCGGGCCACTGCCTGAGTCTCAAGGCCATAAAGCCATTCTCGTTGTTGTTGATCAGTTTTCAAAAATGGTGAAAGCCATTCCATCCCAACTCAAGATCACGTCGTCTGGTGTTGCACACGCGTTATGTGATCATGTCTTCCGTCACCATGGCCTTCCGCACAAGGTGATTAGTGATCAAGGATCAAATTTCATCTCCTCCTTCATGTGCGAACTCTATTCCCAACTGGGCATTGTCAGTAATGCCAGTACTGCCTACCACCCTCAGACAGATGGCCAAACAGAATGTCTCAATCAAGAACTCAAGCACTATCTCTGTGTTTTCACCAATTACCATCAGACCGACTGGGTGGACTGGCTTGTTCTTGCTGAATTTGCTCACAATGACAAAACCCACTCCTCTACCAGCTACTCCCCTTTCTTTCTCAATTATGGCCTACATCCTTGGAAGAGGCATTCTCCATGGTGGGAGGGTCGTGTTGAAGCTGCTCATGAGTTTGCTGACCGGATGAAGAAAACTCACTCTGAGGCTGAAGCAGCGCTGAAGAAGGCATCGGACAACATGAAATGTGCTTATGACAAGAAATGGTCTCCTTCTCACAACTATCAGATTGGTGATCGCGTCTGGTTGGAGGCCACACATATCATGTCTGATCGGCTGATGAAAAAGCTTGACGATAAATGCTATGGTCCATTTGTTATCCTCAGTAAGCACGGTGAAAGCGCATTCAAATTATGACTTCCTATGACTTGGAAGGCTATTTATCCCGTTTTTAATGAGTGCGTTCTCTCCCCTTACATCCCTCCCGACTTCCCTTCCCAGAAGACACCCCCACCTCCGCCTCCTAACCTCATCAAGGGTTTCAAAGAGCAAGAGATTGAGGAGATTTTGGACTCTTGTCTCCGTTGAAGTCAACTCGAGAATCTTATCAATTGGAAGGGATTTCCTCGTGAGGAATGTGAATGGAAGCAAGCCTCTGAACTTGTTCACACATGCAAAGCCATCACCAATTTTCATCGTGCCCAACCTGTGAAACCTCATCCCACTCCTACGATGTGTCTTCGTTTCCGTTCTATCGAAAACTTTACTCGACCATACATCCCTTGCCGACTCTTCAATTAGACAAATGGAACCTTCAAATGTGACCTTACTTATCGCTGCTCGCTTGCATCCTCAAAAGACGAAGTCTGGTTTGATGCTCTTGAGGATCTGCCGGATTGCAAGACACAATCCTTAGATGGGGAGTAATGTCATGATCAGTTTATCCTGGCCTGTGCACTTCCTTAGTCCCTGAGCCTTTCTTGGTCATCATTCGTATATAGTGATCGTGTTTTGTCTTGTGTCTTCTTTTCTTCAGTCTTGTTCTTCTCTGTTCTAGGTATTGTGTATGTGTCCTGTCTTTCCACCCTACTTAGATTCTCTGTTCTAGCATCCAAATCACAACATCATGACAATTACGTGCTGTGGGTTTTAGCAAGGCTGACAATATTCCAGCTGAATAGAATAAAATAGAATCAATTTTGACCAAAAAGGAAGGTGCTTAGACCCAAAAGGAAGGTGTGCTGTGATGCTGAATGCCAAGGAGGGACGATTTGAAATTACCTCCCTCGAATAAATTTTAGTCTGAAGATGGGGTCAGAGACCCCCCAATAGATTATTTATGACATTGGTTGTCCGCTTTTGGGCAACACCACCATTGATATCGCTTATGTCAGCCCACCGTGCATTGCCCATCCACCCATTCGTGCATGTGAGTGTGGGTGCTCAGTTGAGCAGACTGCACAACTACTAACATATCCTGCATTTTTATAGGTCGATTCTCATGCAAATCAGTCATTGAGACAGCACTGGCCCACATGGTTTTCACAAGGGTCAGCTACCATTGATTCTGATGGTATGCACATTTGATAGCACAGTGTCAAGTTCATGCTGCTGTGTACTCCTTGGTGAGTAAAAAAACTGCATGCTCAGGTCATAATTAACATCATATGCTGTTTTTTTGACATCCAGAATCCAGTCTTTGTTGGCATCGGTTGTTGCAGGAATAGAGAGCAACATAAGGTAGCATCATCAAGCAAATAAATGGAGCACAAATGCTAACTGTATTATCATTCTGTGAGTCCATTGTCTCCTTACATTCCTGCCTCTTGATCTGATATGTCTGAAAGCCAAGATCTGTCTCTGCCTTCCTTAGCATCGGACGGAATCATGTCACAGTTGCAATATGATGATGCAGGAAATGCATTTATCCGTGATGAAGAAGGCCTTTGGGTTCCGCATTGTGGATTTGCATTGGTCAGTTGCATCTAGTTCACAAAACTGATTCTGCTAATATGATTATGATGGTAGCCCCTTCCTAATCCTTCTTTCCATGTTGCAGGCGGTCAATTCCAAGGCTCGGTTACTCAATATGAGGTTGAGTGTTGGCCTAAGGGCTTGTAGCCTTGCTTCAGAAAGGTATGTGTCTCATAAATGCATCTAGAGCATGTATCTGACTCTGATGATTGTCTAGCCCCAGATCTTATCAACAACTGCCTTATTCAGCACTCTGAGTCAACTTGATGTGGCCACCAATGTCCCTCTTCTGCAGGGGGAAGATGAAGATCTTATGATATTGCACATTGTTGCTGCTGAGTCACAAGGATATGTATGCTTTCCAAAAACTGCTGGTTCACAGTGCTCAGTGAAGGGTAATAGCGAAAAGGCCAAGGGCAAGGAGAAAGAGAACCACAGTGGTACTGAGAGACAGAAGAAGTCTACTCATATGATCGAGCTTGGCAACTATGAAGACCCGGATGTCAAAAAGTCCAAGAAGTGGCCTTGTTGTAGTACAACAGGACTTGACGATGATGAGAATATTGACATTCCTAAAGGGAAGTGTGGCCGTCCACATGGGGCCAATAATTACTCTGTTGAGGATACAAACATGCTCCTTGACCTTGTTGAGAATGAGCTACCTCTCAGTCAACAGGGTTGGACAACTATCTCAACTAAATACAATAAATGGGCTGCTCAATCAGGTTGGCCCATTCGCAAACAGTTGTTGCTGGAGACAAAGTTTAAACAGGTAAATTGATGGTTGATTTGAGGCTTGTGCTAATGACTATTCATAGCTGATGAAAACCACAAAGCCAACAGGAACTGGCATCTGTCCTCCTGAAGTTAAACGAGCACATCACATTGATGAGCTAATCAATGAACAAGCAGGGACCCACAACCTTTTTGACAGTGACTTCAGTGACACCGGTGACAATAACAATTCATTATCAAGTGACGATGACATGCCACCTTCTGAACCCATGTTGCAGTAGCACATCCAGCCCACAATGAAGCTCCTGGCCCTTGACATGCTCATGGAACTGCTGCTGCAGATCTGCTAAACTCTTTGTCTCATGCATTTGATTCTGTGGTCCTGAAAGCTCGGGATGAGGATCAAGCAAGTTGATCTCTTGCTAATACACAACTTTTAACAGTTTCACAGCAGCCATGTGACTCACAAGCAACCAATGAAAAGTTACATGGACAGCTTTTTGACCTATGCAACTGCTTGTATGAGGCTCAGTGAGTAGTTGATCATGCAGAGATGTGTCTTGAGATGATGTATCATAATGCTATTCCAGGATCAAGCCATTGCATCCCACCAAAGTATCAGGAGTCAAAAAAGAAGAATCTGTACTACTGGTGGCCTGCTGACGAAGAAGAGGCAATTATGTGACAGTTGGACAATGATCTGCCAGCTAATCAGGAGGTTGTTGACCCACTTGTAGATGAAGCTTATTGTGGTGAAAAGGTCTATGTGGGTGAAACTGCATATTAGGCTATGATTGCAACTGATATGATGATCATACAGAGCTTGAATGATGAGTGAATGATACTAGACTCTACTCGTATTCCAGATTTACATGAAAATGTGCTACTCGGTCTCGTTTCCTTTGCTTTGAAAACAATATTTCTTCAAATCCTGTCCATACTTCCATATTGTCTGTTGTCTCCTGCCAATGCAGCATATATACTGTATGGATTTGATTGATCTCAACTCAAACTGTGTGAAGATTATGAAGTTGAAGGCAGATTTCAATCAAATCACCATGTTCATCATTGTCATTGCAATCCAACAGCATTCAAAGCCTTCCAAATGAACTTTGAATGGCATGCATACCCCATTCTGCAATTTGTTGATATGAGAGCAGCTCCCAATTGAATGCTAATGCTTCATCTATTTATTCTGGGGTTTCTCTAACCTGCTGACCATCCTTCAATGGAGCCTGAATTTGTTCCATGATGTCTGCAGTACCCTGTGGAAATGCAGTATTGGCAACAAGATAATAATTGACAGGTGTTTTTAAGCACAGAACATGGTAGATTGGTTGCACAACACATGAATCATGCCAAATCTCAGGTGCATTTGTCCTTGCTGCAACTATGACACCTTTGTCAACACATCAGTCAGAAATCTTGGAAAGATAGGCCAAGAAAGTACCTTGAGAGGAGAAAACTATGACCGAGCTGATGAAATGTTCTGATAGCCATCCATTAAAGGTAGCATTTTCAATCTTGTCATCATCTGAAGTCTCAACCGGAAGTTTGAGTCCATTAATGCTTCCAAAAGCTCCATGAAGGCGTGGATGGCATTGTTGAATGAGATTTGACAATTCATCAAACTCCACAGCTTGTGGCCACATAATTTGAGCATCTGGCATTATCCTGAGAGTTGCAAGCAGAACATGAAGTTCAAAAATGATATATCTGGAGGCTGTGGAAGGAATGATGGCAAAAATCTGTTGCAAGCTGATCTCACGCATTGTCGAGTTCAGATAATGCAATACTAGCCCAAGGGCACCTGTGGCATCTAATGATCATTGCCCAGGTTGTGGATCACCAGTTGAGTTGGTATCAGAGCAAGGAATGGGTGTTGTATACCAACTGGCAGCAAAGCCAGTTGTGAGGATGTATTCAAAGATCTCAACATCAATGCCCATTGTGGTTATAAAAGCTCGGTTGTTTTGGCTATCATAAAGCCTTTGCCATGATGTATCTCCACTGGGGTTAGGAAGGAGCTGGGGACAACACAGATACAAGCAAGTCTGGTGTTGTTTCATGATGCGGAATTGCTGTGTGATCTCAGTACCTGCCACGATAGCAGCAGCAACTCCAAGTCAGATGGTATTCTCATATTCTTCATAGTATGCATTTTTCTCATCTTCTTCAATAACCACTGCTGCAAAATCAATGGGGTCCATATTTGATGTAGTTGCTGCAATATGAAAATGTGGATTATTTTATTCTCCGAGCCCACGGATTGCAAAGGTGAATAGATTATCAGATTATCAGCATTTTCAAATTATATTTACTGTTATGCTCAGGCGTAGACCCGAGTGACGAGGGACGAGGGGACGTTAACATCGCTATTCAGCTGACGTGGCAAGGGTTTGATAGACGGGCGATCCGCTATCCTCAGCCTCAACAGTATGTCGTGAGCTGTTGACCTGGTCAATGTAGGTCGTGACGCAGGGACGAAGGGAGTCGCTTGGTGATGCAACGATGAGGGACAAAGGGAGCGCCTACTCAACAGTAAGGCGAGGACTGGGGGGCCCGAGAGGAATCAATGAACAAGGTAGATTCGGGTAGGTCTAACTTGGGGAATACATCGAGGGTATTGAGGAGTTTATATATGCAAGTCAGAAGAGAATGAAGCAGAGCGTAAAAGGGATGACTCGACTATAGAATGCGATGGAATTGTGAAGAAGGGGAGTGAGTCAGAGATAGCAGTATCAATACAACTGTGGATACTGCGGATGAGTCACGCTAAATAGGTAAGTGAAGATAAGAGAAAAGGGAGGAATAATAAAGTGGCTCAGGCGGGACTCGAACAGCGAGAGCAGTGTCTGTAGGGAAACTAGAGTAAGAATGAAGAGAAAAGAGTAGGGGTATGCGCGAATCGTAACATTACCCCCCGGTTAAGGGTCAAGTCCATAACGAAGACTTAGAAGTCACCGTAACCAGAACCGGCATCATTGAAGTCTGCCTCCAAAGAGACGTAGGGGTCCATGTTGGGGGAGGGGGAGCGGGCAGGTTGTCAAGCGACTGGGGAGTGTTGGGCTTGGGAAAAGGGGAGACAGCACGGGGCCTGGTGATAGGATTCCTGAGAAGAGGATCCCGAGGAGGAAGAAGGAGGGAGGATGGGGGAGCGTTGAGGCCACGAGGGGCACGAGAATCGTTGATGACCCGGGGCGTACTCCTTGCATTTGTTGCACTGATAGCGAGGGCATTTGATACGGATGTGTCCGACCATATGGCAATGGAAGCATTGGAGAGTGGCGTGGGGGCGAGGGGAGGGGACTTGTGGGTGATCGAAGCGGGAGAGGACGTGTAGTTCTGTCTCGTTGAGGGGGGAGGATGACGCGGAGATGGGGGGGACTCTGGTGTGTTGGCGAAAGTGGATGGGGAGGGGTAACGGAGGTGGGAATCAACCTCTGCGATGAAGCTGAGCATATCGCATTGGTACATGATTTGGATGATGTGGTTCTCGAGAGTTCGGAGGATGCGAGAGAGATGAGAGCGATATGCAGCGGTCTCGGCAGAGGCGGTGGGGGCGGAGGTGGTGAGGAGGATGCACGACATAGAGAGGAAGGTTTTATACAAATGTGTAAAGGTGGAGTTTGGCTCCATGGTGTCTAGAAGGGTGCGGGAGAGAGGGAGGCGGCGTAATTGATAGGCTGTGGCATTGACCAGGTCTTGGTCGAGGGGGAAGGCATGGGTAGGGAAGGACAACGGAGGGTGGTTGACCGGGGCACGCCGATCGGAGAGTCTGTCAATGAGGGGAACGGGGGAAGCGGGGGAGGACCAGGTATATCTGGCCCAGACATCATCGGAGGGGACAGAGGGGGGAATGGGGGCTTCGTAAGTGGGGTCCAGCTGGTCCTGGGCATTGGCAGTGGAAGACCAGCCGGTTTCGACGATGTCGGAGGTGTAGTCACAGATGGGGGTGGCAGGAGTGGTCATGATTGATGCGATGGAGTGGGTGTTGGAGGGTAGGAGACCATGGCGTTGTTTATATCCATTCAGGATGTCTGCGGAGTTCCGTAGGTTCTGTTCAGATTCCCAGGAATCTTCTTTGGCGGAGTACCCCTTCCATCGGATCAGGTATTGCCGGGTTGTCGGGGACCCATGGTGTTTGATGATCTTTTTGATCTTGTACTCTTCTTGGCCATTGATTAGATCAGGTGGGGGTGCCGGGAAGTTGGGGCCGTGTACGCGGTTTTCGCGATAGGGTGATAAGAGGGAGGCATGGAAGACGGGATGAATCCTCCAGGTACGAGGGAGACGAAGTTTATAGGTCAGGGGTGAGAGGACCTCGGTGATGGTAAAAGGTCCTTTGCATTTTGATGTGAATTTGGGGTTGACGACGAGGCGTTTGAGGTTCCTGGCTTCTAGCCAGACTTGGTCTCCCTTGGAGAAGGGGGAGAAGGACTTCTTGGAACGTGCAGCCATGGTTTGTCTGGCGAGTTCATGAGCAGCGAGGGCTTCATTGTGGGCGGCAGTGAGGGAGCGGAGGTGTTCTTCAAGGGTGGGGATCTTCGATTGGGCGAAGATTTCTGGGAGTGCTTGGGGTTCGTATCCCATCATGAGATAGAATGGAGATTGCCCGGTGACGGAGTGAGGGCAGTGGTTATGGGCGAATTCGGCGTGAGGAATTAAGTCGGACCAGGAGGAGGGGTTGCTTCCGCAAAAGATACGGAGATAAGTTTCGATCTCCTGGTTGACTCGTTCAGTTTCGCCATCCGTTTGGGGATGGTAGGCAGTGGAGAGGGCAAGGGAGTATCTGAGGAGTCGGGAGAGCTCCTTGGCGAAGGATGAGGCGAACTGTGGTCCTCGATCAGAGATGATCTTGTCGTAAAGGCCGAATTGGCGGAACACAGTGAGGAAAAAGAGGGATGCGACTCCCTCCACAGTGATGGTTTTCTTGGTGGGGCAGAGAATCACCCCCTTCGTAAGCCCATGGTCTACAATGACCAGTAAAGTATCGCAACCATTGAAGAGGGGGAGGTTGGTGATGAGATCGCAAGAGATCTGTTGGAAGGGGCGGGTACAGGTGGATTTAATGGGGAGGAGAGGGGGGGAGGTGGGGTGGGTGTTTGCCTTGTTTTGTTGGCAAATGGCGCACCCTTCGACGTATTTTCGGACGTATTGGGCGAGGCTGGGCCAGTAGAACTCGGAGGAGACGAGTTGGCGGGTTTTAAGGTAGCCGGGGTGGCCAGCTGTTTCGTGGTCATGGCATCGTTGAAGAATGGCGCGACGGAGAGATTCGTTGGCGGGGATGTAAGTACATCCTTGGAAGGTGAGGACGCCATTGTCGTAGTGCCAATCGGCGATACGTTTGCGGAGGTGGAGGGGGGGAGTGTGGTCGAAAGAGCTGTCAGGACCGGGGAGTATTTGGAGGAAGTCCTGGACGACAGAGTCACGCTTGGACGCATCAGAGATTCGCTCAGAAAAGACGGTGTCAATAAGATTGACGAAGAGGGATTGGGGGAGGAGGGTGACTCCAGAGTTGTCGTCATCATCAGAGACGAGGTTGGGGCGGCGGGAGAGGGCATCGGGACCGGCGAGGGATTTGCCAGGGACATGAGAGAGTTTGAGGTCATAGTCCACAAGGTCCAGGAGCCATTGTGCTTGACGATGGTTGAGGTTCTGGGTGGAGCGGAAGTATGTGAGGTTCTTGTGGTCAGTGAAGACCTGGATGGGGTGGGGGGAGCCATGGAGGTACTGTCTCCAGGATCGAAGGGCACAGATGATCGCGAGGAGTTCGTGATCGTAGATGTTGTAGTTTCTCTCGGCCGGGCTGAAGGACTGAGAGATATAGGAACAGGGATGCCAATCGCCATTGGTATCGGTCTGGAGGAGGATTCCACCAGAGGCGTATTTTGAGGCATCGGTGGCGATGGCAAAAGGGGCGGAGGTGTCGGGGAGTTGAAGGACAGGTTCCTTCAGGAAGAGGTGTTTTAGCCGGGTGAAGGCGGCAGTGCAAAGGGGGGACCATTCCCAAGGGGTATCCTTCTTGGTTAGGTCGATCAGGGGGCGGGCGATGGAGGAGTAGTCCGGGATGAACCGGCGGTAGAAGTTGGCAAAGCCTAGGAACGATCAAACGTCCTTGAGCTTTTCGGGGGTGGGCCAGGATGCGATCCCATCGAGCTTGACAGGGTCCATGGCGAGTTGACCGGGTTTCACGATCATTCCAAGGTAGTCTACTTCGGTCACCCCAAAGCGACATTTCTCGAGTTTGAGGTGCAAGTCAAGTTCTTGCATATGTTGGAGAACTCGTCGGGTACATTCGACGTGGAGTTCTTCTGTGGGGGAGTAGACAAGGAGGTCGTCCATGTAGACAACAAGCCATCCTTCGGCGATCATATCTCGAAATGAATCGTTCATGAACTGTTGGAAGGTGGCGGGGGAGTTGGTTAGTCCGAAGAACATAACCATGGGTTCGAAGAGGCCTTTGTGGGTGACGAAGGCAGCTTTCCATTGGTGTCTGTCTTTGATTCGGACGTTGTTGTAACCCCATCGGACGTTGAACTTGGTGAAAAGCTTTGCGTCTTTGAGCTTGTCGATGAGGTCGGAGATGAGGGGGAGGGGGTAGGCATCTCGGACGGTGTGTTCGTTCAGATACCGGTAGTCTTGGCATGGGCGGAGGCCGCCGTCCTTTTTTTTGACGAAGAAGAACGGGGATGCTTGGGGGGAGTTGGAGGGACGGATTTTCCCAGCGGCAAGGTTTTCTTCGATGAATGCTTCTGTGGCTTTCCGTTCGTCAGGAGACAGGGGGTACACCTTTCCGATTTTGGGAGTGAAAGAGGAATCGAGATTGATTTCGTGGTCATAGGGGCGAGAAGGGGGAATGTGTTTGGTGGCCTCTTTGGAAAAGACCGAGGCGTAGTCCAAGTACTCGGAGGGTAGGACTTGTTTCGGTTTCGTCTTCTCGGCATTGGCCGTGAGTTCTGTAGAGGTGTTGACCTTGCCAATGAGGTTGGCAGGTCTGGAGATGACGAAGTGGGAGTCACCACGAAAGACTCTATTCACGGTGGTGTAGGGGATGGGGATGGAGCTGAATTCCTCAATGGATTCGTCTTTGAGGAAGCTGGGGAGGTGGCGGTGATCAGGGGTGACGTTGACATGTCGAACTTCGGGGAGATCACTAGGGAGGAGGGAGCGGAAGTAGGAGTTGTGTCGTTTGGAGTTGGCCGAGTGTAGAGAATGAAGGAGTTTTGACTGGTCGGTGGATTCGGCGATGGAGATAGTCTGATTGGACCAATCGATGGAGGGATTTGTGGTTTTGAGCCAAGGGAGTCCGAGGATGACGTTAGTTGTCCCACAATTCATGACATAGAAGGTTACTTTATGTGTGAGACCTTCGATGTGGATAAAGAGTTCCATGGAGAATTTGACTCCTCCTCGGACAGTGGGGTCTTGAGTGACGCTGCGGACGTTGAGGGGGCGGGGAAGGCGAGTGGTGGGGAGTTTGTGCTTTCGCACGAAGTCCCAATCGATGCAGGAGATGTTGGCTCTGGAGTCAATCAGGGCAGTGGTGTCGACAACTTTGAACGTATGTGATGGAACAATGATTTGAACAGGGAGTTTCATTGTTCCAGGTAGGGTAGATACTTTTACATGCGTACGTTTAGAGGGGGAGGAGGAACCTTGCGTCGAACGAGGTCCTCCATCTAAAAACCCGGAAGGGCGGTGATTTTGTTTAATCCGAGCATCAAGTCGTCTTCTTCTTTGACTTCTTCGATACGGGAGGTGCGAGGGGTGGGAGGGGAGGTGTAGGCGGGGCAGGCCTTAGAGTTATGGCCTTTCTTTCAGCAGCGTAAGCAGCAGCCTTCTCTGAAGCAGCGTTGTCGCTCTTCGTCGGTGAGTTTGGGGGGGCGAGGGGTGGTGACCGCGTCAACGTCCATGGCGTTTGGGTCCTTGGGGCGAGGGGTGGGGTTGAGTAAGACCGGTACTCGGTCTTTGGGTTTTTGCCCGAGATGGCCTGGGCGCATTCCCATTGGGTTTGGAAATGTACGGCTTTGTCGTACCAAGAGTCAATGGTGATGGGGGGGGTGTCCATAGCGAAGATTCGCTTCATGAGGGGGGCGGGGATGCCATTGGTGAAGAAATTGATGAGGATGTTCTCGTCCTTGATGCCAGAGTTGGCGACGTGATTGCGGAAGTCCACAATGTAGGTGTTGAGGGCAGTGGCGAGGGGTTGGCCTTTCCAGGCCATGCAGTGATGGGTGGACAGCCAGTGGATGGCATTGTCTGAGACGTTGTGTCATTCAAAGGAGGTTTTGAACGCTTTGGTGAACTCGTCAATAGTTCTGAAGGTGGCGGCGTCGATAGCCTTTCGTCGATAGGTGTCAGCCCAGGTGAGTGCTGACCCTTTCTTCATGAAGGAGAGGGCGTAGGTGACCTTCTTCTGGTCGGTGTTGTAGACCTCCCCATTGACAATGAGGTAGGCCATGACGGAGTAGTACCATGGCATGGCACGTTCGTAGGATCCATCGAAGTCTTTGGGGACTCCGAGGCGAAGTTCGGTGGGTTTCACCAGCGATGAGGTGGGGGTTGTGTGGGACATGGGTGGCGGTGGGGCGAAGGGGTTCGATCTACTGATCGGCGTAGGCGATGGGGGTGTGGGGGCTCGTGGGATCACCAACAAGGATGAGAGGGCATGGGCGAGGGTAAGATCTTCATGATCTTCTGGGGGTATGACAATGTCGTCGTCAGTGGGTACCTCTTCTTGCGAGGCCGAGGAGTGTTCTGAGGGGGACGGTGAAGGTTCGCGATAGCGACGAGGGCCTAGAGAGGGTCTAGGGTTCGAGGGGCGATAGGGATGAATGGTGGGCTAAGGCGAGGCTTGCCCAGTGAAGAGCAAGTTAGACCTTTTGTTACGCTCAGGCGTAGACCCGAGTGACAAGGGACGAGGGGACGTTAACATCGCTATTCAGCTGACGTGGCAAGGGTTTGATAGATGGGCGATCCGCTATCCTCAGCCTCAACAGTATGTCGTGAGCTGTTGACCTGGTCAATGTAGGTCGTGACGCAGGGACGAAGGGAGTCGCTTGGTGATGCAACGATGAGGGACAAAGGGAGCGCCTACTCAACAGTAAGGCGAGGACTGGGGGGCCCGAGAGGAATCAATGAACAAGGTAGATTCGGGTAGGTCTAACTTGGGGAATACATCGAGGGTATTGAGGAGTTTATATATGCAAGTCAGGAGAGAATGAAGTGGAGCGTAAAAGGGATGACTCGACTATAGAATGCGATGGAATTGTGAAGAAGGGGAGTGAGTCAGAGATAGCGGTATCAATACAACTGCGGATACTGCGGATGAGTCACACTAAATAGGTAAGTGAAGATAAGAGAAAAGGGAGGAATAATAAAGTGGCTCAGGCGGGACTCGAACAGCGAGAGCAGTGTCTGTAGGGAAACTAGAGTAAGAATGAAGAGAAAAGAGTAGGGGTATGCGCAAATTGTAACATTTACACTCTGGTTTATTCTATTCAGCTGGAATATAGCCCACGGATAGTCACCCAGTATCTATAGCTGGAGAAATTTACCGTAAATGCGTAAATCGGCAAATGCTGAATGCCAGGCCACCACAGTGTGCACCTGCTGTGCAAATGAGCGCACGTGCATGTCGCTGTGGCATGTGATGCCTTCATGCTCACACTTGATGACAGTGCATTGATGTCATGGCTTGAGCGAGTGGGCCTCAGGGCTCACAAGCAGAGAAATTTTTTATATGAAATCAATGTGGAAATGTTTGATTTCCTTCACTAGAATCACTACTACACAATGATTGACAGAAAAAAAAAAAGTATTGCCAGATGTAATTATACAGTACAGGATTTCTGCATGCAGGAAAGTCGAGAGTGATGTGTGACACTTTGTTGAGGTTGGAAGGGGGTGACATGGAATCAAATCAATGCTGAACGACCAATCAGCATTCAGTTTTTGAGAAATTTACTGCAGGATTTATGCTGCGCAGCACATAAAATTTGGTAAAATTTTCAGGTGGCATCACTTTATGCACTTAGCCCTGCCAAATGGGCACTTTACACCACTTTACACACTCTGTTGTGCTTTGCAGTTGATTGAATTGATATAACTACCTATTTTGTCAAATCTAAGTAAAGGGCAAGAAGGCTCACTACACAAGTTAAACATTGGATAAGTAAAGGAAACATAGAAACTCATCTCAGTTGCTGCCCAAGATGGCTGAGACAACTGAGGTGTGTGAGAAACCTAGGAAAGGCTTAAATACTGAGTCAAAGATGTGCTTGCATAACTCCTAGTAAGTCTGAACCTAAATAAGTGAAGAAAGAGAGAAATAGTTCTAAGTATGAAAACTCTGGAGGTCCAGAGCAGGAGCTTAGACCTCCACACCAGGAGCAAGTATCTCCAGAGTTCCGGAGTTCCTGGTGAGGGTAGAACCAAAATAGGAGATGATGGGTCAGGGTTATGAGGATTTGACATATTTCTCCTGCTCAGAAATACCTTCTAAGCATTCTCCTGCCTATCTTGGATTTTTATTTTTATTTCATGATGCACTGTGAGGAGGAGGCTATCTGCTGCACCCCACATATGCCTGCTCACTTGGCTTTGCTGTGCCTGGCATGTGTCATGTATAATGTGACACAATTGCCTTATCCAGTAATTTACCTTCACCACCACACATAAATTCCTCGAGCTATAGTATGTACATACTTATATTCGTCTGTATGTCCTCTACCTCATCTGGTTGCTCTGCTGTGAATGTGTCATAGGGGGATGAAACCACCTGACAGCAACAATAGCAAAACTGTGGGTGCAACATATTAATGACCGAATCACCATTGACTGAAGCATAGCCTCCAAACCCTCCAAAAAACTAACAGTATCACAGGTAAAACATACCTGGTCCCCAATAGTAGACAAAAATGCCAACATCCCACTCAACTGGGTAATGAACAGATCACTTGAGGTTTTAGTGGGTATTGACCTTCCATGGGCCCCTGACACCAAGGTACAGTAGAAGTTCTCATAGAGCATTGTGTTGAGACAGGCCCTATCCCAATGCATAATTAGAAATATACAGTCATGGATACATGTGATAACATGTGACAAAATGTAACACTATTACTAAGCTAGTCACAATGCATCACATCACTGCCAAACCACTTATTCAATAACACCTATTTCAGATTCACACTCTCCTTCTTCCTCATCGTGATTCTAAACTGCCACAATTTCTGAGAGAGGTCAATGGCAGTGTCTGGCATACCGTGAGTGATGCTAATCCTCTTCATCTTCTTGCATAATTGAATGATCTCTGAAAGATTCATTTCCAACTCGGACTCCACATCCTCTTTATCTGACTTGATCTCCACAATATCCCCACATTTGGTGGCTTCCTCATATTTCATGTGAGCAATAATGTCTTCATTGCCACCTTCAAATATGTAGTCTGAATGTTCAATTTTCTCTTCTTCAACTGGGTTAAGCATTTCTTCCAATGTAAGCAGTGTTCCTATGATCTGTTTGTGCTGTTTAAGGTTATCAATAGCTGCCAAAAGATCCTGTTTGGCATCAGAGAGTTGGGCAAATATAGTGATTACTTGATGTGCATAGTGGGAGAGTGTAATTTCAGCAAGATGGCAGCCAAAAACTCTAAGTGTGAATATATTGAGCCCTTCAAATGCCTTTATTTCATTATTCTCTGCATCCATGACAAGTTTTAGCACTGGGTCCCAATCAGTTGCAAGGTAATGATCACTGAGCATGTTGCAAAGTTGAGATTCTGCACCTGGCAATGAAAGTTCATCTGAAGTGACAAATATGCAGATGACCATTCAAGCATTCATATTTGCCATTCTGGGCAAGAGATGAAAGGCTGTGGCATTAGGATTGGAGCTGTGAGTATTGATATTGACTTCTGCATTGGGCTGAATTTTTGTGTGATTTCAGCAGTTTGCAATAGTCATGGGCTGCACATTCTTCCATGCTTCTGTTATCAACATCATGGCCTCAAGTAAGTTGAGTTCATAAATCTCTTCTTTTTCAGTGTCATCAAGCTCAATTTCATAGAGGCAGAATGCTTTTTGGTAGAGAGCCTTCAATGTGCGGATGACACCTGTGTCATCAGGTTGGATATGTGATGTAAGATTGGGTTCAAAGTATTCAAGAGTGATGTTTTGAGGTACATAGTTGATATAGTGCCCTGAAAAGTTGTTGAGAAGTAGACAAATGAATCTGTTTTGATGGTGCATGCTCATGTTGAGCGATTTAATCCATCTACAAGAGTAGATTAATATATTTAATCACAAGTTCATTTCAAATAATTGTACTCCTCGAAAATGTCTTTTGTCATCCAAGCAGTTTTGTTGTGATGATAGTGAAGACTGTGGGCATGTGGAGACGATTGTTTAAAGCAACGAGAATTCTTGTATTTTTCAATGAATAGAAGGGTAGTTTCTCCCTATCATCCACATTACAAGCCACTCCAAGAGTAATTTGAAATTTATCTCTCTTTTTCCCACTCATCTGCTTCATTGAAAGACCACAGTCTGGTGGAGCACTACAAATAGTAATTAAAAACTATCATTTATGCATAAGAATATCACTTACAAAGCAAATAAACCTGTCTTGTCAAAATTGAAATGGTCTTTTGGTGCATACTTGGCTAAGACTTTTTGGAGATGTGCTCACTTGGTTTCCATAGCTACCAAGTTGGCAGACACAGCCTCACCATGTCTATGATACTCCTTGATATCATAGGCTTTTTTAAACTTTGGAATCCACCCATCACCTTTCAGCCACTTCAGATCTGGGACATTCAAATTGTTCTCAAACTTTGCCCATTTAGCCATAAGCATAGCTCCAATAACAGATTCCCACTTTGCCTCCATGTGCTTGACCCAAAAGTACACAGTGCATTCCACATCTGGTTATGTAACAATGCATTGCCATTTTATTGATAGCGCATTTGGAAATTCATTAACATGTGCTTCAAGTTGTGGCTGACCTCTGAGTTTGTGGGACAATTGAAGATAACAGTGTCTATTCTGCCTTCTAGGCTAACCCAGGAGCAGAGCACATAGTGAGGAAGATGCAAGAACTGAGTGAGGGAACTTGAAGGTAGTAGAGAGGGAGTAGTCCAAGTGAAGACTGTATTGCCAACTCTGGGGATTGATCCTCCAGAAGTCTGGGATTTATATATGTACAGGACATGTATACAGACCTTATACATACTGCCTAATCTAGAGGGATGACACATACATTAGATAAGAGAGATAAAGGCTATTGGTGGGATCAATAGCTATCAGTCAGTATGAATCAGATATGAGTCATTTAGACTGAGTCATCTGCAGTCATCATGAGTAATCCATGATAAGTGGATCATATCCTATTGGTTGATAGGATTTGACACAAGATAACAGATAGCAAGATAAGAGTGTTCTGGAGCATTTCAGACTCTTATGATATCATAGATACAGTCATCCACCACCATTTGCGACAGAAAATTTGTGTCGACTCACATGCCACAATAACAACATTTAACTCAGATCAGAAGTTGCAGAATTGTTTGTATATATCTAAACCTCGTCCCAAAAAAATATAGAATGCATCCATGAAACTGTGTAGCTGTGGCTGCAAATAATGTGATGTGACCATTATCATGCTTCCACCACCATTTGCATCAGGCCAAAACAAGTATATCAACATCTAGATTATGTAATTACATAACTGATTTCACTGCGGTCCCAGCATCAGTACTTCAGTCTTTGACTGCACTCCCACTGTCATCTTCACATGCCATTCCATCAGACACATTGCCACCCTCACCACTCTCATCACCATTCCAATTCCCCTCTCTCTTTTTCCTGCTGCCCTTTGGTGCCAGCTCAATTCCTGCCAAAACAGGTTATTTCCATTGTGTGCATCGATTCTCTTGCTTTGCTAAATCCTTCTCCATCTTCCAGGCCTCCACCTCCTTATGGTATTCCTGTTGTCAAACTCTATTTGTTACGCTTTTGGTTATTGACGCAACGTAGGACGCTGTATGTGGTACAAGTCCTTTTGCTCAGTGTGTCCTCAATGGCGACACAAAGTCCAATAGAAGTCCAGGGGGTCTCTCAGGTATCTTGCAACTCTGAGGGGGGCTCGTAACCACGTAAGATTGCGTAGAATAAGCTAAGGACCACTACTACAAGACACTCGGTTTAAATACGTATGGAAGGTGGGAAATACTCGCCCCGAAAGAGAGATGGGCTGTGGAGGGG
>JBBPML010000308.1:0-30602 GCA_038090275.1 Austroboletus novae-zelandiae | reverse complement strand
CAAAAAGTTGACGTCTCGTATTCTACAACACAACAACTTTTCATGCATCGGACATTGGGGATGGGTTTATATATATTAAAATAGCTACCATAAAAATATAGAACAGCATCTGAAGTGTTGTTGTATCATAGAAAGAGATTCAAAATTCATTGCCTTATGGTGCACACATGGTCACTTGTGCCACTCCGAAAAGAGTAAATTGGCAAGATTGCCGATATCATTTCGTAATCGATCATTAATCTGTGCTCCCACGCGTCAGAATCATTGTCCGTGTTTCCATCTGCTCCAAGTTCTCCCTCGTTGTCACCATCTCCCTCAGGCTCGGCGACTTCAAGTGTGGGCCTAGGCAACCGTGGCTCAAGCTTCCCTAGCTTGGGTTGGCTCCAACCTGTTGAAATTGAAGTCCTAACTTGTTAGGCTTTAATACGACACAAAGTCTACTACACTTGTAGTAAGATGTGGTAAGACCATGGTATTCATTTATATCCGTAACCATGTGTCTACAAGGGTCCTTGACATGTGTTACACACAGTCTAGCCCTTTGTATTGAGTACACTTCCCTTATTACTCACAAATTACGCCATAGTGACCTATTACAGAAGTTTCATCTTCTTATGGTAGTTTGGCTCATTTGTTTGGTCTTATATGCACTGGGCTGCAAGAGGCATGAGTTTATGTGTTCACTAAATCACATTTCTCACTCCACATCACTTATTCCATGGGTTTCTTGATGTTTCCATGAGATATCCATACATAGAGAGCTCCACAGCATGTACAAACACTTGTGTAGCTATATAAACCCTAGGGATAGACCCAGGAGAGTAACAAGACACTTACTCTTGTCCCCCATCTTCGAGCTCAGGAATATATCCCTCTTCCCTTGCTCTACTATCTCTCTCTGTTAGCAAACCACTCTACTGCTTGGTGAGTCTTCCATCTAAGCCCTATTCCCTCTTGCCCCTGTGCCATTGGGATACCCTGCATTTCCAATAGGTTATGAGCCCTGCTTGACTGAGGTCTGTCACTTTGTATACATGATGCCCTCACTCTTGTGAGAGTAGACCTTGCTTGTTGGACTATCCCTTATTATGTGGATACTATCTAAGGTTCTACGAGCCTTCATTGCCACTCCTACCCAGTCAGCCAGAGACAATGCCACTTGGGCTTCTAGGACTCATTGGATCTCAATCCGATGATCCAGATCTTCTTTTTCCCTTTATGTCATCCATGTTGTGAAACAAAGACTAATCCTCTTCATGGAACTGCATTTTGATGCTCCACAGACTATTCAAGAGGTTAGTAATTTAGATCACCCTCCTGGCTATATGGAGATCCAAACATCGGAAGACCCTAGAGTAGACAACACTCTACTTATGCCCCCTGGTGTCCCCATTGCCATTCCTTGTCCCTATTCATCCTGCACTCACACAGTTGAGTGTGGAGAATTCTGTCAACATCCGAAGATTGGTGTTACCTATCTCAGGTGAGATCAAGGCGAGCCCCTTGAAACCCATAGACGAAACCCTTTCATTGTGTTTCGTCACATCCTATTGAAAGAAAAGTGATCACGTGTTCGTGTGAACCTTATCACATGACATTGGACACATGTGACTTGATCACATGGATGATCACATGGTTCTTAAGGCACAGAACGAGTCTGGACACAGTTTAGAATCATCTTATCAAGATAGAGATCCAAGATTGGTCTAGAATCATCTTATCAAGATAGAGATCTAAGATTGGTCTAGAATCATCTTATCAAGATAGAGATCTAAGATTGGTCTAGAATCATCTTATCAAGATAGAGATCTAAGATTGGTCTAGAATCATCTTATATCTTATCTATGATGTCATAAGAGTCTGGAACACTCCAGAGCACTCTTATCTTGTTATCTGTTATCTTGTGTCATCACAAATGACAGATAATCCTATCAACCAATAGGATATGATCTGCTTATCATGGATTACTCATGATGACTGCAGATGACTCAGTCTAAATGACTCATATCTGACTCATGCTGACTGATGGCTATTGATCCCACCAATAGCCTTTATCTCTCTTATCTAGTATACATGTCACCCCTCTAGATTAGACAATATGTACATGATCTGTGCACATATCCTGTACATATATAAACCCCAGACTTCTGGAGGATAAATCCCCAGAGTCAGCAATACAGTCTTCACTCGGACTACTTCTACTCCCCTACCTTCAAAGTCCCCTCAGTAACCTCAGAGACAAAGGGTGAGTATTTCCCTCACTCAGTTCTTGCATCTTCCTCACTGTGGACTCTGCTCCTGGATTAGCCTAGGAGGCAGAATCGACACAGCTTTCTTCACATCCGACCTCCTCTGACTCCCACCTTTGGTCCACAATCTGAAACTGATCAGATCATTGAGGTTGTAGATTCTGAGTTTCAAGATCTACCTCCGCTCATTTCAGACTCAGAGGAAGATTTAAGATGCTCACCTCTCCCACCTTACTCTTGCCACCAACCTTCACCACCCAATCTTCCTATCCCTCCATCTTGTCTTTATCATGCAAGCTCCAGTTCAACTTGAGGTTCTCAACCCTCTCCCATATGACAAAGAGGCCTACCTAGGTCTAGAGCACATGGATCGGGCCTCCCTTGACCTTCAAGAGGTTGAAGACATTCCCTCAACAGGGAATCCAGCCTGGAACTATCATCTCAAGATGGCCAAGTTTGTTGACAAGAGGACCTTCAGTCCCCTTTATCAACACAGAATGAGGAGGAGAGTCAAGTACTGAGGAGAGGAGAGGACAGCAGTTGCTGTAGACGTCCCTCCAGCTCTTCAAATGGCAGGGGTACCCCACATCCCTCTGCCTGATGCTCTTGACTCCAACTGCATGGCCTACCCCTTCTCTATTTAACCATGCAAGACTGGCATCCAATCTGGGATGCATATTAACTCATTCATATATTCTATCGACACTCTTGCTGCTGCCTATGAGTCTACTGACTGGGATTTCCCAGTTCCCTACTATAATCACACCCATCAGATTCATACGCACCATCTTGGCTATGAGATCATTTTCCGTGATCATCTCAAGTTTCCCCACCATGACTACATAGTGGGAGCTCTAGAACCAAACCACCTCTATGGGAACCCTGAACCTCAAGCTTTTGACAATGCTCCTTACCTCCGCTTCCTTCATTGTCACATGGACTCTTTCCATAGATACCTCTTTCATCTCTGTCACCCTGCTCAGTTGAATCCAGCTGAAGAGAGCCTTCTTGACACTTACAGGAAGAATAAACACTTCATCAGGCAGCAACACATCCAAAGGCTAATCAAACAAGCCTCATTTCAACATGAGCTTGAAGCCATATATGAAGGCCTTGGCACAAGAATTGTCCCAAGATGGCCTAGACAGGCTGCTGTGGAAGGAGAAGCACATAGAAGGTTTCACTTACATCATTGACCTTCTCTTCTCCTCTTCAGTTCCTTCTACTTGGCCTTTGGATAGACACCACTACAGTACAGGTGCTTACTCTATGGAACTAGATCCTCCCTATCTCAATTTCTTGGAACTCAATTCCCTATGTCAAAATGTTCACTATCATCCTTTTCATCCTTGTTCTGAACCACTTATCATTGTCTATAGAGGTTTACTTAGTGATATCACAATGGACAATCCATTCTTCTTCAAAGATCTCTACTATGATGATATCACACCGAGTCCTACATGGACTCGCCCCAGAACTACCTTTACAAAGGTTCTGAGACCTCTACCTTTACCACCTTCAGACAAGGACAAATGGCAACAATTTTGGGAATCCAAGATAGGGAACCCTACAAAGAAGCAGAGGAAATGGAGACAATGGAGATGATATTTGGGACTAAAAAGGCAGACACCAGGACAGGCATCTCCGATGATTCATTCAGTTCCCTCTATTCAACCTTCCTATCTATCCTTAATTGATGACAATTGGACTGATGATTTTCCAGATCTCCCTTCATCTTTTCACAGATACCTATAAGCAATGACTTCCACTCTTCTCAAAGACTTCAAGATTGACACCACCACCTATGCCCAGGTCCCCATGCTTTGGGAGAAAGCAACTACAATATCTGGGAGAAACGCATGAATGGTATTCTCCAGATGCATGGTGTTGCCGGGTTCATAGATGGTTCTCTCACCTATGCTGCTATGACTACTGGGACAGATCAAGCCATCTGGAAGGTGCTGGACAAACGTGTCCATGGAGCCATGGTCGCCACTCTTTCTGACAGCCTTCTGGCTAATGTCAGCTATGATTGGACTGATCAGACAACCTTTCCATCTCTGGCCAAAGCCCTCTGGGACACCTTTGCTAACCTTTATAAGACTAAAGGCATCACTGGCCAATTTCATCTCTTCCATAAAGTTTCCAACCATTGCATCTGCCCTGCTCATGCAGGAGACAACATTTCCTCTATCAATTCACTCTTTGAGCGCCTGACTACTGCAGGCCTCAATATTCCTCAATCTCTTCGTGCCATGATCATTCTAAATCAACTCCCTCCGAATTACTTCCAACTCGCTTCAACTCTCACTGCCACTGTTGAAGAGGCCAACTTTACTGTTGACCTTGTCACTGCCAAGATACTTGGTGAAGCAGATTTTCATGGAGCCATTCAAAATCGCCCTCCTCTTACTGCTAGGATCTCTGAGGTCTGAGCAAAACCTTCTAGCTCTTTGACTATGATTCATCATGGTCCTCCCCAGAATAATACCTGGAGACCACAGACCCCTTCTCATATGAATCAACCTTCTGGATCATCTTTCCAGAAGAGATTTAATGTGTGGAAGAACTCACATAACAATTCGAAGCAGAAGAAGAGACAAGCCTATCAACAATGTAGGGCTAAAGGGAAGGGAAAAACTCCTGCTTCCACTCATCAAGTCAATGGCTTTGTCAACCAGGTGGAAGGTAATGGTAATGAAGAAATAACCCCAGATGAGTCTGGAGACCTTTGTGATCGCTTTATGGATCACTTAGAATTTTCACCAGAGGAAATTTCCCCGAACTACAGTGATGAGTCCATGTTTGTTCATACAGGTTGGGCAAACTCCAAACATGAGGAAACTGGGATGGATATGGATCTATCCACACATCTCTTTTAATCCTGCTCCTCCTACTCAACCCACAGGGGATGGAGCACAGTCTCAGCATAGTGGGAAGAAGAAGAAAAAACTGGTGGTGAAGTTATCACTTGGAGGTCTGGTTTCTGGAAGAGGACATTTTGGTAATCATGCTGGTCTTGATAAGGTTGCTGTTAAGAGTACCCCTTTACCCCTTCCTGAGCCCATTTACAATGCACCCGGAGAACATCTTCCAGGGGCTACTGGAGATTATAACTTGTACTCTGATTACCACATCCAACAGACAATAGATGGCTATGGTTCTGATTATGTTGCTGCTGTGATCAAGGGAGATCAATCATCATTTTCCCAGTCTCATTGGATGGTTGATAGTGGAACTACTGATCATCTATCTTCTTTCATAGATGATTTTGCACATCTTGGCTCAACTACCAAGTCAGCCACTGTTGCAAATACTGGCTCAATGCAAATGATTGGTCCTGGGACCATCATACTTCAACAGATACATCCAGATCGGACATTTCCTCCGATTACTCTGACAAACATTTGGCATGCCCCTAAGGCTTCCAATCATCTTTTGTCTATTCTCACTTTAATGATGCAGGGATATTGTTGTGAGATCTTAGGGGATACTACCAACATTTGGAACAAGGCTGGACTGTTGGCAATACAGGCTTCAGCCTTATCGCCATCCAACAAGTTGCATTGGTTTCAGTCATCTCAGATTACTTCTGATGCTTCTCTTGTTGCCACCCTCTCAGATCAATCCTCTCTTTACCTATGGCACCAAAGATTTGGACATCTATCTAGGAATTGTTACGAATCCTAGTCACTGGGATCTATTATCTGCCCTAGGAGGGAGTCGAACTCTCAACCTACTCTTTATGGCAACAAGTTCTCACACCAAGGAGAACAGGACTTGTCGATTCAAACCCTAAAGTATCACGTGACCTGCTTACAAAGCAGTCTATACTTGTGCCTCATGGCATAACACATGTCAGGGTAGAACCCTTTCATTTATCTAACACGCGTTTCAGTGCAAACACAAGGCAATGCACTTCCATCCCTTCTTTATTAAAACCTCTTTAATTAGCTGCCACACCTCATGTGGGCAGCATGGTACGCTTCTATGTTTCATATGCTTCTCTTCCATTCTGCCACACCTCATGGTGGCCTCATGCTTATGCTTCTTTACTTCCTAGACCAATCATGTATTTTCTCCTTATCATGGTACAATGTCTCCTTATAGTAATAGACCAAACATGTACATACGCTAGAGTAGTATATAAACCCCCGGGTCGTCAAGGCTGGCTCCCCAGCTTTGATAACTTGGAGTTTTCCTCTTACCCAAGTATCTTCTCTAAGAAGGCCCTAGTGGTCTATTCCTATCATCATCTATATTGTTGTTTAGCGTGTTTCAGGAATGCCCTTCATCAGGCTTTCCGCACCACCTCTGGTTCACCTTCCTTCTCTTCCTCTTCATCTTTTCCACCTTGTAAAGGATGTGCTCTAGGCAAAATGCCTTCCTCCTCTCACTTCACTTCTTCCAAGCGAGCTGATCATCCTTTGGCTCTGGTTCATACTGATCTTATGGGTCCTATGCCTGTAACTTCTTGCTACCATGTCAAGTACATCTTAACTTTCATTGATGATCATTTCTCCTATGATCTGCTTGCCTTTGTCAAACAGAAGAGTGCTGTCACATTTCATTTCCAGAACATGGTTCTTTGGGCTGAGAATCTTCTTGGCTCAACCATCACCTCTGTTCATTCTGATCGAGGGGGGGAATTCCTGGCTGGAGAACTTTGCTTGTTCTTCATGTCCAGAGATATTACACACTTAACATCAGTTTCCCATACTCCTCAACAGAATGGTCGAGCAGAGAGATTTAATCGAACTATCATGGAGAAAGCTCGTGCAATGCTTCACCATGCTTGCATGTCATAATTCTTTTGGCAAGATGCTATGACCACTGCACTTCACATTTACAATTGTCAACCTATTCATCACGCTAAGTGGAAGACACCCATAGAGCTATTCTCTGGTAAAGTACCAGATATTTCATACTTTTGGATCTTTGGATGTAAAGCCTATGTCCATATACCTGATGCGAAGAGAAAGAACAAGTTATCTCCCAAATCTGCTGAAATGGTATTCATTGGTTACCCTCAAGGAACCAAAGAATGGACTTTCTACTCTAGATCAGATTGATCACAAGTTGACTCTGATACAGCCACTTTTGATGAGGACTCCTATCTGTACTGTTCCAAGAACAAAGAAAATGATGGACCTGACCCAATTCCTGTGGACCTTGAACCACAAAATGAAGACTCTACTGCATCTAATGACCTTCCCTCTGATGAACAGAATCTGGAACTGTCCAGAGACTTTTATTTTCCAATACCTCTAGGACCAGATCATCCCAATCCATCAGATCATCCAGACAATGGGCAATTGTCTGGACCACCTACTCCTGATGCCTGGAATCCACCTCTTAATGGTCTTTCACCATTACTCTTTGATGATGACCCACCATCCTATCACCCTTCTCCTATGCATCCTGCTGAGAAGAGACAACAACCTGATACTGATCATCGTACACAGTACCAAGATCATCATCAACACAAGAGACATGCTATTACTGATTCACCTCCTACTGATCCTGATCCATCTCCACAAGGACCACGAGTCTGGTTACCACCTAGGCAACAACCTGATGAATCACTAGTTGAATTTCATCAGAGACCACATCAGCACCATCCTTCTCAGGATGAGAGATCTACTTATAGACCACCTGCTGAAGTGAGGCAATCCAATTGAAGACAAATACAGAGGATCTTGCCTAATAATGCCTATGGTAATCGCTCTGTGATGGACATTGAAAGGGACCTTGATAGAGGACTCCCTGGAATTCAGGAGGAGCAGAATATGCATACCTCTGATTGAGAGCCCATCAATAATGCTGATCTTGGTGAGATGTATAGTTCTCAATGGATTCGCCACCACTTTTCTATGGCAATCAACTCTGCACCTATTGCTGTTCCCTCACACTATAAAGACGTCCTCAAGATGTCTCTAGAGGAACAGAAGCAATGGAAGGTAGCAATGGAGGAGGAGTATAGATCTCTTTGAGATAAGCGATGGTCGCAAAAAGGCTCGCTTTGTAGCCAAGGGTTTTACCCAAGTCTTCAGAATTGACTATGAAGAAACCTTCTCTCCAGTTGCTCATTTTGAGACTGTTCATCTCATTCTAGCTTTAGCAGCTTTACATGATTGGGAAATCAAAGCACTGGATGTCAAAACAGCCTTTCTTTTTGGAGAACTTGACAAATAAATATATCTAGTACAATCAGAAGGTTTTGAAGTTAAAGGTCAGGAGACCAAAGTCTGTCACCTTTGTAAGGCCATCTATGGTCTTAAACAAGCTGCCCTTCAATGGAACAAGCAGCTACACAAATCCCTACTAGAGATGGGATTTCACCGAACTACATCTGATCCAGGAACCTATGTAAAGATGATCGGTCAGGATATTATTCTTATCCTAGTCTATGTGGATAATGCCCTTTTTATTGGAAGTAGTAAACCACAAGTCCTTGCTCACAAGAAGCAATTTATGAAATGATGGGAATCTTGTAATCTAGGAGAAGCTACTGAATATCTTGGTATGAGGATTAGCAGAGATCACAAGAAGCGATCCTTAGTTCTGGATCAAACCCACTATGCGAAGAAAGTGATTGAAAGATTTGATCTAGAGAACTGTAAACCAGTTACTACGCCTTTGCCAACAGGATACAATCCTAGCCCAAATTCAGATCAGGGATGTGCAGACCTTCAAAGTCATTATCAGTCAGTCATTGAATCACTGTTATACATTATGCTTGGTACCAGACCAGATCTTGCCTTCTCAGTAATCAAGATGTTGCAATTCTCCTCTAACCCCTCAGAGGAACACTTGCAGAAGGTGCTCTACATTGTGTGCTATCTATCTTCATCAAAGAATCTCTGCATTACATACACTGCGACTGGATCAAAGAATGGCATTTGTGCCTACTCTGATACTGACTGGGCTGGTGACATTGAGACATCTCAATCCACCACTGGTTATGCCATTTTCTTAGCAAATGGTATTGTCTCATGGCTTTCTAGATGACAAAGGAGAGTACGTCTATCCTCTACTGAAGCAGAATACTGTGGAATGACCAAGTGTGCTAAACAACTCCAATGGATTTGCAACCTACTTGGAGAGTTATACTTCAAACACAGTCCATTTTCTCTATGTGTTGACAACCAAGGGTCAATGTTTCTAGCTTCAAACCCTGCCAAGGAAGGATGAACCAAGCATGTTTGCATTCCTGAACACTATATATGTGAAGCTATAGAGTTTGATGAAATCAAGCTTTATTATGTTCCAACTGTTCAGCAATTTGCTGACATCTTCACAAAGAATCTAGGCAGAGACAAGTACCAGAGTGGTAGGAAGTCCCTGACACTTCATCCATACTCCCATTCATAACAAGAAAGTGAGGAGGAGTGTTAAAATTGAAGTCCTAACTTATTAGGCTTTGATACATCACACTGTCTACTACACTTGTAGTAGGATGTGGTAAGACCATGGTATTCATTTATATCCATAACCATGTGTCTACAAGGGTCCTTGACATGTGTTACACACAGTCTAACCCTTTGTATTGAGTACACTTTCCTTATTATTTACAAATTACACCATAATGACCTATTACAGAAGTTTCACCTTCTTATGGTAGTTTGGCTCATTTGTTTGATCTTATGTGCACTGGGCTGCAAGAGGCATGAGTTTATGTGTCCACTAAATCGCGTTTTGACCACATTTCAGCTTTCTAAGCATTTCTCACTCCACATCACTTATTCCATGGGTTTCTTGATGTTTCCATGAGATATCCATATATAGAGAGCTCCACAGCATGTACAAACACCTGTGTAGCTATATAAACCCTGGGGATAGACCCAGGAGAGTAACAAGACACTTACTCTTGTCCCCCATCTTCGAGCTCAGGAATATTTCTCTTCCCTTGCTCTACTATCTCTCTGTTAGCAAACCACTCTACTGCTTGGTGAGTCTCCCACCTAAGCCCTATTCCCTCTTGCCCCTGCACCATTGGGATACCCTGCATTCCCAATACAACCAGGCCGTCGCTTCTCCAACTTCGCCAGGTCCTGTTACGCTCAGGCGTAGACCCGAGTGGCAAGGGACGAGGGGACGTTAACGTCACTATTCAGCTGACATGGCAAGGGTTGATAGATGGGCGATCCGCTATCCTCAGCCTCCACGGTATGTCGGGAGCTGTTGACCTGGTCAACGTATGTTGTGACGCAGGGATGAAGGAGTCGCTTGGTGATGCGACGACGAAGAGACGAAGGGAGCACCTACTCAACAGTAAGGCGAGGACTGGGGGGACCCAAGGGGAATCGATGAGCAAGGTAGATTCGGGTAGGTCTAACTTGGGGTATACATCGAGGGTATCGAGAGGTTTATATATGCGAGCCTGAAGAGAATAAAGCGGAGCATAAAAGAGATGACTCGACTTATGGAATGCGATGGAATCGCGAAGAAGGGAAGTGAGTCAGAGATAACGGTATCGGTACAGCTGTGGATACTGCAGATGAGTCACGCTAAATATGTAAGCGATGATAAGAGAAAGAAGAGGAATAATAAAGTAGCTCAGGCGGGACTCGAACGGTGAGAGCAATGTCTGTAGGGAAACTAGTGTAAGAGCAAAGGGAAAAGAGTAAGGGTACGCGCGAATCGTAACAGGTCCTTCTCCACCTCCCAAGCTAGAAGCTCTTGCTTGTGCACTTCTCTCCACTCCCAGTTTCTTTCTAACCGCACTTTTTCAGCCACCTTCCACATTTCCATAATTCCCACATGTTCATCCCTCTCCTTGCAGTGGGTTTTCTTTGCCCATTCTTCCTCAATGCTTGCCTTCTCATGCGCAACCATCCAATCATAAAAAATCAAGTGGCCAATTTTATTGATGTGATGCATTGGACATTCTGAGACTTCTTTTCCAAATTTAGTATATCTCTCGCTTAGATACCAATGATACCAATACAAAGACACCCCAGACCGGCATGCTGCTGGCAAACCTGCAATACATGTATTTGCATGATATATGTTGTGAAAACATCACAAAGGGTCATCTTCATGATATGCACCAGTTTAAATGGTAAAAAATTGTGACTCTGATTCACCAGTGACTGAATGGTCGTAAAATCACCACTTTTGGACATATTGCTCATGATCCAACAAGCAACATTCGGTCAACTATCTAGGAGGGCATACAGAGGTATCAAACATCATATTCCAATACATTGTGATGTGCCACTGATTTGAGATTCAAGCTCCATGTGGTGTTGGCACAAGTGCCGGTCCAATACTATATTACTGGGAGTCTCTTTCTCTTTTTTTCCCCATTACAGTAGTGGTGGGTGGAAGATAGTGAAAGAAATGAAGAGATGCCAAGATGGACATATGGATCCTGTTGCAGAGAGATTGGCCGAAAACGCTGCTTGGCAATACTACGGCTAATAACCGAGTCATCGTTGAGTGTAGAGTTGAAAAATCTCCTCCTTATCCTCCAATTGACTTGTCTGCTTATGATGTGCAGTGAGATAGCATGGAAGGTCTTTAAGGATCTGCAATGGTCTGGATGTCTGTAGGACGACCGTTTCTTCTGGATTTGCCTCTGCCCCAAGTTTCTCATAACGATGGAAATGACTTGCGGGATTGTTCAAGTATCATACAGGATGATCTGGGCTTCTTGGTGGTCGCCCTGATTCAATTGCCTAGAAGTTAATTCTGAAAGCAATGCGCCCAAAACTCTGTGTCTCTTGTAGGTAATATGCATGAGAAAGGTATTGATTTAGAGTCACCCAGTGTTCTCACTTGGGACAACTTCAACACAAACTTGGATGACTGTGACGTAATTGTTTGCCGCCACAAAGACCACCATTCTGAGTACAACTTCAATTGCTCCCAGCCACGCTTGCTGACTCACCATCTAAACAGCAGTTAGAGTTGATAGCTAGCTCTGAGTCAGAAAGTTGATGTCAGATTCGAAGTTCACTGCTCTTGTTACTTATGTAATATTACCTAAATAGCAGTTGCACATTGTGCTCCCGCCAGCCACTCAGTTCTGCACATGACTTGTCTGCCAAGAGTTCAGTATGGGACCTGAGTCGGGCTGTGTATCTCATTCAAGATCTCGCACTGTTTGAAAGTTTCGACTTGTTCCTTGTTTAAATTCAATGGCATTTTGATCATTGCGGCAAGGAATACATATATCTGGGGCACATTCAAGCCTGTTGCAATGGCTACATTAGGCAACTCAACTTGAGAACCAGTCATATGGCACTTGGTCTACTATTCGTGTATGAAGGGGTTCCCTTTGTGCCCAATGATTGAATAACCATTCACTCATTTTAATTTTATGAATAGAGCCTTGAGAACCCCAATTACTGCCTGAAGAATGATTGAGCAGTATAGCCTCGAGGATTTGGACCCTTACATGTTGGAAAATAGTTGTACACTCCGTGCCATTCATGCCGTTCATCATCAAGGTGCCGCCAGGCCATCGTGTCCTATTTCAAGCCTCACATACACTCCCCACGTTCCTGACTCCCATCTTCTGCGTGGTACATTTGTCGAGTCGGATAAGCAGAGTGTTATGATTTTTCCTTTCATTCACAGGTCATTGGCTTTCTTCCATTATCCATGCTGGCAATACCTTGATTGTTCTAGTATGATCCTCACGTGGACACTATGTATATATAAATCTGAGCACAATACGGGAATCTTTAGTCTTCCCTTGTTGTGTCTCAGATGAGTTGTATCTCTTGCTATAGTCGATTACTCTAATATATGTCATGTCTCAGTTTCGCTCGTCTGTTTCAGAGTATGCTTGAAGCATTGATTGTGACATTAGGGAAGACTCCCCTTGAGTCTACTCGAGAGTTATCCCCGCATCCATGACACTGTCGAGCCTAAGCTCCAGTGTACAGCACGTCCCCTTATTCCTCCCTTATCCAATCAAATTCTCTCCCATTTTCCACCAATCAATTTCTACATGTCACAGGTCATTGACCTGACACAATTAGTCTCATTTACACCTCTTGCTTCAGATGAACCCTATCATGTCCTCCTCATGAGACTCGACAAATCCACTTGCCAAAATCAGGAACTTCTTTGACAGAACCTGGTTCTCCTTCAAAGGGACAATCAGCATGAGGCAGAAATCTGAGAGCTCAATGAGCAACTCACCAACATTGAACATCGGACCACTGCTCTAGCTTTGACCCCATGTACCCAATGCCCTCTACCCAGATCCCCAACCCTCCCTGTGGTACCTACCGAACCACATGTTGCTTTACTGCAATCCCTGATCACCACTCCTCGTCTGCACTGCATTATCGATCCAAATGAATGGATCCCAGCCCCAGCCCCAAACCCTCCAGCACCAGCTGCACTGCCACCATTCCCACCCACAGCCCCCATCACGACACAAGCGTGATGTGCATTCACCACTAAGTCCGATGACTACTTGGGTGACAAATCCAAGTACCTCAACTGGTTATGATCAGTTAAACTCTACATCAGGGGAAACCTGGACATTGTTGCTGATGACAAAAAAATTCTGTGTGTGTTATCATACATGAAAGGAGACTCCACTGGTCACGCAGCAAGACAGTTCATGGACACAAACATCAACAACAGGGACATGCTGTACATGTGGGACTGGCAACATTTCAAAGATTGGCTAGATCAAAACTTCTGCCCACAGATGGCTGAACAGCAGGCTGATAATTGTTACGAATCCTAGTCACTGGGATCTATTATTTGCCCTAGGAGGGAGTCGAACTCCCAACCTACTCTTTATGGCAATATGTTCTCACACCAAGGAGAACAGTACTTGTTGTTTCAAATCCTAAAGTATCACGTGACTTGCTTACAAAGCAGTCTAGACTCGTGCCTCATGGCACAACACATGTCAGGGTAGAACCCTTTCATTTATCTAACACGCGTTTCAGTGCAAGCACAAGGCGATGCACTTCCTCCCCTTCTTTATTAAACTTCTTTAATTAATTAGCTGCCACACCTCGTGTGGACAGCACGGTATGCTTCTATGTCCCACATGCTTCTCTTCCATTTCTGCCACACCTCATGGTGGCCTCATGCTTATGCTTCTTTACTTCTTAGACCAATCATGTATTTTCTCCTTATCATGGTACGATGGCTCCTTATAGAAATAGACCACACATGTACATACAAATAGAATAGTATATATACCCCCGGGTCGTCAAGGCTGGCTCCCCAGCTTTGATAACTTGGAGTTTTCCTCTTACCCAAGTATCTCCTCATAAGAAGGCCCAAGCGGTCTATTTTCTATCATCATCTTTATCGTTGTTTAGAGTGTTTCAATAATGAGCTAGAACAACTGACCCAGGGTCCAGGGTTGGTTGGAGACTTCTTCACATGAATGGAACAACTGGCAGCACAAGCAGGATACTGCCTTAGTGCCATTGGACCCTTTGCGGTCAATATCATAAAAAGGGGCATTCACAATCAGATTGTGACTCATGCTAAAAACTCACAGGCCAGATTGGCTGAGATGCGAAACATGGATACCTGGAGAAAGGCACTGATCGATTCAGAAGCTATCCTTAGTGATCAGAAGGAAAGAAGCCACAACTATCAGAAATTGAAGCCTGCTGTGAGAACAATCACTGTCATCACATCACAGAAGCCTAGCACGGCCTCGACAGATAGAAAAGACACCATGGGCACCACCTTCGGTGGCCAAGGAAGACCAATAGATATCGGCAAAGCAAAGGAGCATAGCAAGGGACTATGCTTCTATTGCAAGGCACCAGGTCACATTGCATGAGACTGCCCCAAGAAAGCTGTACAACAGGCCATGAGAATCGTGGAGTTGGAGGCTAAGATAGCCACAATGACGATGGGACAAAGGAGTCCTCATTGGATTTTCAGGAAGGTCAGAGAGCGTGATCGCCTCGCTGACCAAGGACATTAGTAGCTCTTGTTGTAAAAGTATTGTGTTGCGAAATCAATATGATGTCTTGAATGATGAGAGTGAAAATGTCACAGATCAAATGGATAGTGATGGCGAACCATCTAAAGACACTGTCTCAGAACCGAGGCCTAGGGAACTGTTGCAGAGTAGATGGCCTTCAGTGCAAGGAAGAATAATCCTCACCCAATTGGTGGCTAAGGCCATAGTCCCAGAAGAAACTTGCCTGACGAATACATTGACTGAGAGCCAAAAGGTAATGAATCCCCTCTTGGGGTCGCCTGCCTCTGTTCTGTTCAGGGAACAAGCGATCAAGAGATGTATCCGAAGAGTGAGGAGTAACTGGGGCAAATCTAAACCTTGGTTACCTTTGGGGTGGCTAAACAGCTTGTTTGGTCAAGAGTCAGTAAAAATATTGACTTGACACCTTCAAGTTTTTGTACCCAAGAGTAGACAGGAGGAAGCTATGGCTGAAACTGTCGAAGAATTGCAAAAATTGTCAAAGATCCCATGATGAGAGGCGTTGATCGAAATATACAAAGATCAACGTTTCATCAAGGGAACTACCAAGGCATCACTAAGTATACCCGTCATTCTTGTCACCACCGACATGGGTTGAGAAATGAAAGTGACCACCTTGATAGATTCCAGATGCACGGGATCAATGATAGACATAAAATATGCAAGGGAACAAAAGCTCAATCTAGAGGAACTGATGAGGCCCATACTGGTATACAACACTGATGGTTCTGCAAACAAACAAGGACATGTCACACATTACGTAGTGGTGAGATGTGTTATTGACAACCATCAGGAAGTACTTACCATCGGTGTCACCGACCTCGGAAAGGTGCAAATGTTCCTTGGGCACGATTGGCTCTGTAGACATGATCCAGAGATATCTTGGAGTCACAACCAAATAAAATTCCATTGTGACCTCGAGTGTTTCCCTGAAAGATGAGAAGAGGACGATTCTGAGGAGCAATCCAAAGAAGAATACCTCCGAAACATGTCAATAGACATTGTGATTGAGGAAGGGAAAGCAAAAAGGGAGAAATCTTTTGAGGACATTGTTGCAAAAAAATATTGGTGACTCAAAAATGTATTCGACAAGGAAAACTTTGATGAATTACCGCCACAAAAGGTCTGGGATCATGCCATAGATCTCAAACTGGGTGAACATAAAGTGGATGGAAAAGTTTATCCCTTGTCACATGACGAAATGAAAGAACTGGACACATTCATAGATGAGAACCTGGCATTGGGGTGAATCAGACCATCTAAGTCTGAATTCGCATCACCATTCTTTTTCATAAAAAAGAAAGATGGCTGATTAAGACCAGTACAGGATTATCGAAAATTGAACGCTGTCATGGTAAAAAATTGATATCCCCTTCCCCTCATATCTTCCCTCATAGACTGACTCAAGAATGCCAAACTCTTCACAAAGTTAGACATTTGATGGGGCTACAATAATGTATGCATCAAAGAAGGAGATAAATGGAAAGCTGCATTCAGAACACTCAGGGGACTATTTAAACCTCTGGTAATGTTTTTCAGACTCACAAATTCACCAGCGAATTTCCAAAACATGATGAATGACATCCTGAAGGAACTGATAGATAAAGGATTGGTCCTCATCTACATGGATGACATTCTCATCTTCTCTCCTGATGTGACAACCCATCGAAATATGACATGAAGAGTGTTGGAGATTCTGAGACGAAACAAGCTGTTTCTAAAAGACTTAAAGTGTGAGTTCAACACGTCAAGGATGGAATACCTGGGACTAGTTGTCGGAGAAGGAGATGTAGCAATGGACCCCACAAAAGTTAAAGCAGTGATGAACTGGAAAACACCCACATCGGTGAAAGAGGTGCAATTCTTCTTAGGATTCGCAAACTTTTATCGACAGTTTGTCAAAGGGTTCAGTATGATAGCAAAACCACTTATGTACCTGACCAGCAAAGTCCCCTGGCAATGGGAACAAGCACAAGAGGAAGTGTTTCAAAATCTAAAGGAAATGCTTACCTCTGCTCCAGTACTATCCATACTATCCGAACATGATGTGTTCATGGTAGAACCTGTTGCATCCGACAAAGGATTAGGAGGAGTATTATGACAAGAACAAGAAGGAAAGAAACATCCTGTCACATTCTTTTCCAGATCACTCCTCCTGGCCAAGCGCAATTATCAGATATATGACAAAGAATTACTTGCCATCATGGAATGTCTCTGTGAATGGTGACACTATCTGATTAATGCTCATCAAGAATTCTTTGTTGACACGGACCATCAAAATCTTGTATATTTTTGTCAACCCCAAGATCTTATCTGATGACAAGCCAGGTGGATGGTCAAATTACAGAACTACCATTTCCTGATTCACCATAAACCGGGTCAAACCAATGCTGCTGACCCTCTGTCCAGGGGGCCAGACTTTGAAAAGGGGGTAGACAACAATACACAAACAGTTCTACTAAGTGAAGACCAGTTCATTAACAAACTCATGAAGAAAAAAGTTGCCAAATTCTACTCAAAGAAACTAACAGATAAGGCAATGATTCTGATGAAAGATTCAGAGTTAGCAGCCAGTCATGATCTCTACAGTGCCGAAACAAAGATCATCCTGCCCTGAGGAAGAAGTTATATCGATACACAACTGGCTATACAAATCCCACAAGGATGCTATGGACGAATCGCTCCTAGGAGTGGTTTAGCCATAAAACAGGGAATTCAAGTGGGAGCGGGAGTGATAGATGCTGACTATAGAGGAAGTGTCAAAATTCTGTTGTTCAACATGTCCGATACAACGGTGACGATCAATGAGAACGATTGCATAGCGCAGTTAATACTGGAAAAGATCGATATGCAGTGTGTCACCCAAGTAAAGGAGTTGGATGAAACAGAAAGAGGTACAAAGGAATTTGGATCCACTGGACTCAACACTTGCACTGAAAGTTGGAATCTAGAGAATTAATTTGTCAAAGTCAACCATTTGTGGACAAGATAGTGGCCAAAGATAGAAAAAGGCATAATACCAATTGGACACAAAAGGATGACATCTGGAAGTGGCAAGGTCTCTGCTATGCTCCTGATAAACCCGAAATCCATGAAAGAATCCTATGGGAAAACCATGATGCCATAACTGTGGGTCATCCAGGTCAGGGATGAACCAGAGAACTTGTCATGCAGAAATACTGGTGGCCGGCACTCAATCAGGACGTGAAAAAGTATGTACAAGGGTGCCAAGAATGTCAGAGGACAAAAGCACAAATGGAGACTACTCACATGCCCCTACAACCAAATGAAGTCCCTGATGCTCCTTGAAAGATAATCTCAGTCAATATCATTGGAACCTTACCTGAGTCAAATGGTCACGATGCCATTTTAGTAATCATCAACAGATTCACGAAAATGACCCAAGTTTTACCCATACACAGCACTATCACGTCCAAAGGAGTAGCTCAACAATTCTGAGATCATGTCTTCAAAGATTTCGGCACCTCTACCAAGGTGATCAGTGACCAAGGATCGCAATTTGTCTCTAACTTCATGTGAGATCTATATGCATTACTGAATATCCAAGGGAATTCAAGCACTGCCTACCACCCTCAAACCGACGGTCAGACTGAACAATTCAATCAAGAAATCGAGCAATATCTCTGGATTTATGTCAATTACTGACAGAATGACTGGGTGGATTGGTTGTCACTAGTGGAATTCACACACAACAATGCCAAAAGCTCCACAACAGGATTCACCCCCTTTCAACTTATGTACAGACAAAATCCAGAGATACAAGATTCAGGTCACAAAGCTGTTCAGTCAGAGTCAGCGAAAGAATTTGCAGAAACAATGAAGAGGTCAAGAGAAGAGGCAAAGGCATCACTGGAAAAGGTGGCAAGAGATATGAAATGATTCCAAGTCAGGTCACAAAAAGAGTCACGTAACTACACCAAAGGTGATCTTGTCTGGCTGGAATCCACTTATCTCACTACAGATTGCCCCATGAAAAAGATGGAAAACAAGCGATTCAGACCATTCAAAATCATTGAAAAGGTCGGCGCTAGGGCTGCCAAAGTTCAGTTCAGTTCAGTTCAGCACCCTTTTTAGCTGAACCTGAACCTGAACCTAGTGCTCTCAGCCCAAACCTGAACCTGAACTGAACTGAACCTACATGAACTAGTTCAAAGCATGAACTTCAAATTGATTTTTTTCCCTTACCCAATGATTGTGGATATATAGTACTTTCTAATCCTAATCTAATCCTAGTCATTTTCTAACATCCTAATCCTATATTCCTCACTAATCCTAATCATAATCCTTGCTAATCCTAATAATCCTAATCCTTGCCAATTCTAATTCTTGTTAATCCTTATTTTAACTAATCCTTATTCTCACTAATCCTTATTCTCACTAATCCTTATTCTCACTAATCCTTATTCTCACTAATCCTAATCCTAATCCTGATGATATGTAAATCAGAATCTGGCAGAATATGATCTTGTTAAAATCATATGGAGCAACTTCAGTCTAACTCCAGATAACTCTGAAGTTGTTGTGGAGTTGACAAGAACTTAGCTTCAGTGACTTGGAGCAGAGCACTACACCCTTGCTCATTGTCTGGGTGTTTTTGATTTCAGAGGAAGGTGAGAACATGAAGGAGAGTGGTCAAGAGAATAAGAGGGTGTTTTAGTCAATAACTAGTTAGAGCACAATTAGGATATTTGTAACATTTAGTGTATAATATATGTATGACAGATCTTTACTATATTTACATATATTTCTGCTTCACAAATCTATTTTCACACAATGCCATGAGGATTAATATGGAAAGGGTTGGAAGTCACCATGGAATTAGGATTAAAATTGAGATTAGGATTAGAATTAGAATTAGAATTAGAATTAGAATTAGAATATGTAGATCACTAGCATTAGAATAGCATTAGAATTAGAATTAGAATAGGAGAGGAGGATCAGAATTAGTATTAGGATTAGAAAAGCAGGATTAGAAATAGAGTACCAGGATTAGAATAGCATTAGAATTAAAATTAGAATTGATAGCTTTACTTAGGGTTAGTTATACCAAAAATGTTGCTGTGTGGTGAATATTAGCAAATATATGAAAACTTTAAGATTTGTTGTGGCTTTGAATCTTGAATTAATAATCATTTACATATGAATGTAGGTTCGGGGTTTGAACCAGTTCAGAACTAGTTCTTTGATATGAAGCAAGCCCCAAACCTGAACCTGAACCTACTAGCCCTGGCCTGAACCTGAACCTGAACTGAACCTGAACCTCGGAGTTCAGTTCAGAGGTTCAGGTTCGAATCTAAGGTTCAGAACTAAACTTTGGCAGCTCTAATCAGCACTGCATCATATAAAATCCAACCCCCCGCTATGTGGAAAATTCATCCTGTATTTCAAGAGTCTTATCTAACCCCCACTCATCTTGGTGAATTCCCTTCACAGAAAATCCCTCCACCTCCCCCTCCCAATCTTATCAACGGATAACTTAAACAAGAAGTTGAATACGTCATAGATTTGTGTGAATGATGTGGTTGTATTAAATACCTAGTCCACTGGCAAGGATTTCCCATCAAAGAAAGAGAATAGCTCATGGAATTGTGGATGCGAAACGCTCCAGATTTATTGAGTGATTTTCATTGTTCACACCCCGCTAAACCTTGTCCCAGTAAAACTATGAAACTACAATACTCTGTTCTAGACACTCCTATCACTACTTGTATCAAGACCATTCCTGACGACTCTCCTGACTCACCTTGTTCATGCCCCACTTGTTGTGATATTCCTCTTCCTATTCCTTCTATGTTTCTCTCACCTGAATTTCTTGAATTTCACAAACAGTATGTAAACCCCGCTTTCGTCAAGGGTGATGAATGTTGAAAAGGGGGTAATGTTATGATTTTTCCTTTCATTCATGGGTCGTTGGCTTTCTTCCATTATCCGTGCTGGCGATACCTCGATTGTTCCAGTACGATCCTCACGTCGACACTATGTATATATAAACCTGAGCACAATACGGGAATCTTTAGTCTTCCCTTGTTGTGTCTCAGGTGAGTTGTATCTCTTGCTATAGTCGATTACTCTAATATATGTTGTGTCTCAGTTTCACTCATCTGTTTCAGAGTATGCTCAAAGCATTGATTGTGACACAGAGGATGAATTTAAATGTTTTGGGTGAGATAGCAGTGTTGGTGTTGGCCAACCAGGTAAACAATGTGTCACTGAGGTCAAATATGATGCTGTCGATGCATCAATTATAGTTGGTGATGCAGAAAGATTTGTGGTCAAGAGGGGACAATGATGGCACAGGTGAAATCACCACAGGCTCCGAGGGGGGATTCTGGGGAAGCTGAGCTGTGACAACCATAGTTCAAAGATACTTCATCAGCAAAAGTGCCCAAATCCAACATAGGCTTATAAGGTTAGCAGAGGTGTCCATAGCCCTTCATGATGCTACTGCACGTCTTTCAAGGCATTACATAGCATCAAATACCTCAAATTGCCTCAGCTGAGTGTGCTGAAGTGCGCTTGTGTACTAGTCTAAGTAGCTAGGTTTAAATATTCAGCAGCCTGGAGTTGAACTTGTGACCACTTGCTACTGCCAAAAACATGTTAACCATTGCACCACGACACCACATGTTGTTATGGGAATTGTAAATAATATATCCCCGGATCAGCAAAGTGACCAAGTCTGGTAAGGGCTTGTAAGGTCAACAAAGGCTTCCACCCATTATATGGCCTTGAATGCCCCTGGCTCAGATATGACAGCCCAAAGGCCAGGGCGATAGAAATTGATCAGCTAATTCACCAAAGATTTTTACATCCCCACAAGCCTCTTGCATGACCATCACATCAATGTAGTCTCTACCATCCATCGCAGGCTCCTACTATTGCTACTGTGCTGAGTATCTGCCTTCCACTGTTTGCCCACCCTCATCCCCACCCTTCCTTGCTAACCACAGCACACCATCTAGTAACAGGAGCCTGTAACCTCATCCCCAGAGTGTATCTGGGTTCTCATCTTCACCTGTCCTCACTGCAGGCTCATACTGTTTCTGGTCACATTTTTCTGCCCTCACCTCATCCTGGGCTCATCTTTACTCACTTCCTTTGCCTCTTCTTGCATGTCCTCTCCCCAGAGACCCATTGATTTGCATGTGCATGACATTGTGCAACTCTTGCCCCATCACTGATGGCAAGTACTCATGTTTGTTTGTAGCTGTCATACTTCACTAACTTGATCTTTCAACTTGAATGAGCCCACTGGAATTAATTAGCCTCATGTTCATCTTGAAAGAACCACTTCCATACCCTGGGCTTTCAAATTCCACCTTATGTACCTCACCTGTCTTGGCCCTCTTCAGAGATGACTTCAATCATGCTTTCAACGCCCTCTTCTGTTTACAGTCCAACACAGCACCTGTCACAAAATCAAAGGACATGCTTTTGAAAAGCACTGGTGGTCGACATATCAGATTCACAAAGAACATTTTCATTGTCCATGTAAGTTGTCTTACTCACACATCACTTATTGACTTATCATGACCTACATTTTGTAGGATGTGCATTGCAGAGATTCTCCTGGTGTTAGTTCGTTTTATTTTCTGTTGTTTATTGCTATTGACATTGCAGCCAGTGACATCAGCCACAACTGCCCCAATGGAATCAAGACTGGGATGGCACATCAATGCTGCCACGACCATGACTCAGTCACGACCTTGATGTCACAATAGGCAGTGCATCAGCATTATTATGACTTACATACCCAGTGGTATGTTTCTTTTCTTTTCTACTGTTATTGCTATTGACATTGCAGCCACAGTGATGTCAGTCACAACCACAACAATGGAGCTATGGCCCACATACAGCACATTGACACTGCCATGATGACAATAACTGAGCTACAACCACAGACAGTGCACCAATGCCGTTGTGACCTACATTCCCAATGGTACATTTATTTTATTTTTTACTGTTATTGTTATTGACATTGCAGCCATTATGAGTGCATGTCAGCACTGCCACATCCATGACATGGCTGCAACAATGCAACCATAACCACATAGTTGCAATGTCAGAGAATGTAGCCACAGCCCTAATGTGTCAGTGCCATCACCACGACCAGCCATGATGGATAACCCTGCTCCAATTCATGCACATTGCACCCACCCATTTATACTTATATAAGCAGTGGTGTTGGTTTTGCCATATGGTGGTTGGTGGTGCCAAGAGAGAAGTTTTTTTATCATACAACAGAAAAATATAATATAATAACTACAAACTCCTAAGTAGCATGAGGTCTTGTGGTGTAACTGGTAGTGCATCATATCATTGCCATTTTGACTTCAGCCAGTGGTCGCAAGTTTGACTCGCCACAGTGCCGTAATTTGGACTTAATTGTTTGAACCTAGTGAATGCAATAGAGTTATTTAGTTTGCACTTAAACACACTACCAGTACCTGATTGATTACACTTGACTGCTTATCTACTTTGAAAAAGTGTTCAGATTTAAATGTGAATAAGTATATAATGTGATGATTTACTGATGGCCAGTTGCTATACTTTTGCATGCTCAGTGCCTTAAAAGGCCTTGAATAGCTGGGATGCCTTAAATACCTTTTTCAGATCAGCCAACCCTTATGAGGCTTGCACAGAAGAGTATTTCCTTGAAAGGCCCCTGACACCTTGTAAGCCTTTTCTGACCTTATAAGTTCTTGTCAGATTTGGGCACTTTTGCTAATGCAGATCTTCAGCCTGCATCGTCCATGTCCACTTCTTGGTCATCCTCATCAGACTCATCAGTGGATGGCATGGCTCTCTTCGAGCGCCTAGGTTCATTGTCTGGTTCGAAGAATTTGCTTCTGCTGTCACCCTCTTCATCGACATGCAAGGAACCAGCCGCATTTTTGTCGTCTTCCACTTCATGGCCAGCAAGAATAGCATAACATGTGTGTGGTTCTCTCTGATGAAATTTATGGGACATTCTGGCAGAGTTGTAGTCACCACAGAATGTTCTTCAATCGGGGTTGTGCTCGGTTCAGTGATTGAACTTTGGTGTTTCAGCACCAGTCCTCAACCTTGATGACTGGCAGAACTCCGCTTGCAACAGGTTATGCTCACCATGTTTTGCCAAATTTAGTTCTTGAGGCCACCCTGTAATTCTATTGCAGAGATTTTATTGTAATAGCAATACATGCTGTTGTGCATATCTCATTGCTATTATAGTATCATGCATCACTTTGCATCACTCCTTCTGAACTCATGCAGATCACTGTAAGGCATCTTCAAAAATCTTGTTTTGTCTCCATGTAAATCTACTCCTTGTAAATCCTCTGCTGCTTTCTGTTGATCAGTGCCTGTGCTGTCATGCTCATGATCATTGTGCCTATTTTTATTATGGGTATTTTGGGCTAGGGATGTTGTGTTGGAGGTAGTAGATTAGGAGATTGTGATTGTTGCTAGAGAAAAGGAAAGTGGGCTAGAGAGCATGACACAGGCCTGTGATATGACAGTCCTTCCATAGGTGGGTGGGGCACAGTGCAGATGAGGCCTTTTGGTCCTGGTTTGTCTGACCAGGACTGACCAACTGGAAGAGGTCTAAGGCCTCAGACTGGCTGACTGGGGTGTGCTGAGAGCTGGAGTGGAATGAAACTCTGGCCCAAACCAAAGGCAGGCTATGTCATGATGTGAGAGAGAGAAAGCGAAATGGAAGAAAAAAAAACACCAACCCACCCAGAGGAAGGCTAGATAGATGGAGGGACTAAGCCAGAGAGGAAGTGGGAGCCCGAAGAGGGGCCACATTCTCAATATGTAGAGGAGTGAGCAGTTCCAGCGAGCACCAGTAGCAAAGGAAAGTGTCAGATGACCAGTGACCCAATGTTTTGACCACATCAGGAGGAACTCTGGTGAGAAGGAGTTCTGTCGTGCCGCTGATCTGAAAAGAGTGGCCTGAGGAGGAAGGGATGCCAAAATGCAGCCAGATGAAGTTGCAGTAAAGGAGAAACTTCTGCTTGATAAGACAATGCTGGCTGTGAGGAGACAGATAAGAAAAGAGAGAAGCATCGGGAGGAGGGTCATTGATGAGTAAGTGGGAGGATAAAGCTGAAATGGGATCAGCATCACTAGACTGTCGGCAAATGCAGACATCATCTCCCTTGGATTTAGAGACTTTAGTGAATAGCAGATGGAGGAGGCAAGAGCTGTTCATGTTGAATGGTGGTTTGAGGTGGAGTCTACATGCCACCTTCGAAGCAATGTAAGAAGACTTCCATTGAGACAATACTTCCCTCAGATGAAGCTGACCCCACATGGTGCAAGTAGTCACTGCAAGACAGCAAGTGTTGAAGGGGTCTGAGAAGGAAAGATGAGAGGCCAACAAGGAGAGCATGTACCTGGAAATTGGAGGTCGAGGAGTGAGTCTCAATGAAGATGGGGTGAGATTCTCCACTCCATGAATGACATAGCAAAGGTGGGTACCTCCAAGCCAAGATGCATTGTTGTATACATGTCACATCTTGAGGGCTGCAATCTGGGCCTGGACTATAGCACCCAAGATAACACCAACATGAGCAGTGGCAAAACCACATAAGAGATCTTCATTGGCAGGGAGGCAAAGATGGGCAGGGATACCCTCAGAGTTGCAAAAGGTCTTGAATTGGGAGATTGAACCCCAGTACTTCAACAAAGTGGAGTCTGCCCAAGCATGATCAAAGGCAAAATTGATGCAGGACTGAGTTGTGAAAGACAAGGGTGCGGGGTTGTGAGCCAGAGAAAAGAAAGAGAGTACCAGGGAAAAATCACATGCGAGGTCCGATAGGGCACAATCCATGGGGAAACTAACAGAGACAGGGAGGGGAAAAACACTTATATGCAAGGTATATTCCAAAATCTTCAACTCAGATAGATTTCAAAATGGCAGTGTGCCTTGAAGCTACCAAAACTGTACTGAAGGTTATATGAGTGCCACAAAATTCTTTAAGTAAGTGGGTAGAGAAGAGGAATGATCAAAACGTGAGGACAAGGGGAAAGCACCCCAGGAAACTGAATCTGCTAAGTTATCCTCTGATCTAACCCAGGACACTGACAGCCAAATGTCATGATCACAGAAAGATGAAACAATGTGACAAAGAATGAAATTTTGAGAAGAATTGTGAGAGTAGCCCAATTTGAGGGCACCAACTACTCCCTGGTTGTCAAATGGAACACCAGATGGCAGTTGTTG
This sequence comes from Austroboletus novae-zelandiae, assembly GCA_038090275.1. Classification (NCBI taxonomy): domain Eukaryota; kingdom Fungi; phylum Basidiomycota; class Agaricomycetes; order Boletales; family Boletaceae; genus Austroboletus; species Austroboletus novae-zelandiae. Next base: position 4,177 of record JBBPML010000308.1, on the reverse strand, counting down.
AAACCGGCATGGATGAGAGTGTGAAGACCAAGATCAATTGCAATCATCTCAGCCCAGCCAATATTCCTGCCATCAGATCTCCAACTCTCCAGAAGTTTTCAAGCTAGCCAGTGACCATCAAAAATGAAACCTATCCCAAAGGATGTGGAAGCATCAACGAAAATGGAATGAGGAAGCGGATCTGGAGGAACGGAGATGCAAGATCTGCACCAGTTGAAGCTGAGAGCAGAGCGCCACCAGGCAGCATCATCAAGAACTAAAGTGGTAATTGAATGTTTGATGAATGAGTTGGAAGATGTGAATGTGGCTGAGAAATAATAAAAAGATGGGAGATGGGAGTGGCCATCTGCCAAAACAAGAGTGCAGTGTTAAAGATAACCTATGACACCTTGACAGTCTTTTAAGAAAACAGAGACACCCGGAACCTAGGATACAAGATAGGCCAGGTATTTGGATTTCTTCTTCTTTGGTGGAATGAAGACTGTTTTGAGTGAGAGATCCCAATTGAACCTGAGGTAAGAAAAGGTGAAGGCAAAAGGAATATGTTTGCTCAGGGCCCAAGGCCACCCCAGTTCATCTGCAATACTGAAAATAAGGATTTTGTCAAAGGTATAGGACCAATTGACTGGAGAGGACAAGGGCAGTGGTGTTACGATTCGCATATACCCCTACTCTTTTCCCTTCACTCTTACCCTAGTTTCCCTACAGACATTGCTCTCGCTGTTCGAGTCCCACCAGAGCCACTTTATTATTCCCCTTTGTCTCTTATCTTCACTTACATATTTAGCGTGACTCATCCGCAGTATCCGCAGCTGTACCGCTACCATTATCTCTGACTTGCTCTCCTTCTTCGCGATTCCATCGCATTCCATAGTCAAGTCATCTCTTTCACGCTCTGCTTCATTCTCCTTTGACTCGCCTATATAAACCCCTCGATACCCTCGATGTATTCCCCAAGTTAGACCTACCTGAATCTACCTTGATCATCGATTCCTCTCGGGCCCCCTAGTCCTCGCCTTACCAAGTAGGCGCTCCCCTTGTCCCCCCTCGTCGTCGCTCCCCCATAGCGACTCCTTCATCCCTGCGTCACAACATATGTTGACCAGGTCAACAGCTCACGACATACCGTTGAGGCTGAGGATAGCGGATCACCCGTCTATCAAACCCTTGCCACGTCAGCTGAATAGCGACGTTAACATCCCCTCGCCCCTCGTCACTCGGGTCTACGCCTGAGCATAACAAGTGGCATGTGAAAAAATAAAAAATCATCTGCCCAATGGAGAGCTGTGTCGATGCCACAATATGTGAAGATTGTGAGGATGGTGTCCCCTGGATGACTAAAGAGGTCACTGGAGCTTGAGCAATCAAAGCATGCACAATGGTCAATGTAAATATGGGTGACACCATCAAAATCCACCATGATACAGACTAAATATTGATCCTCTGGGGCAATGGAGGACCGCTGATGCACAGCTTCCACATCAAAGACTGCTGCCTGGGTGCCTGGTGAAGCTATAGCCACCCAGATCCAATAGTTGCTAAAAGTCCCCCAGTAGCATTTGAACAGTGAGGTGTCAATCATGGAATTCACCAAGGGAAAGGAACCATCATGTGGATAAGAATGATCTTGAATTAGACGAAACTTGGAAGAGCCTGGTTTTGGAATAACCCTGAGAGAACTAGTGTGAAAGGGACCAATTAAGTGTTCAAGATGAGAGGGGGAAAAAGGGCCCATGTAGTGCCCTTCCCTGACTTTGGATGCAATGTAATCTGAAATAAAGTCAGCATGCTCTAAGGCCGATCTGTGATTTGGAGAAATAAAGGAGGTGGAAAGTTGATATGAGTCCGAAACACTGATATGCCAGCCAAAACAGATGCCTTCTGAAACATCCATGAATTGTGAAAATGAGCCAGCTGCAAGTAACAATTCCCTCCATTTCTGCCAGTGAAATGGAGTGATGATATGAAGAAAGCCACTAGAGGCTGCAATCCTGCGCAGAGTGCAAGGATCCACAACAGGAGCACAGATGCTTCCTGGGACAGGTGGCATTGGCGCAATCTTGGCTATTCCATCAGAAGCAAACTTGCTCACCTGCAGCAGTCTGCCAGGAGCCAGTGGAGGAGCAAGTGAGGAATTTTGTAGATGTGAGACCACATTGCACTTGGTTGAAACAGGTAATGCTGCCACAGAAGATGCAACAAAAGGAGTTGTTCCCCCAAAAGGAAGAGCCTGTACCCTGTTGAAAGGAGGACAAACCATGGCCTGAAGCCAACCATGGCAGAGAGTGTGCCACACTTTAAGTAGCTGAGGATGAAGAGGAGGCAGCTGGGGGCAAGGAAAGAGGGACTGCTGAATTGGTACCTTTCAACCTGGTTCCATCCACAATTTGGTCCCAGACCCTTGATTGCCAGGTGAAAGGGTCAGAGGAAGTGTTGGTGATATACTGGCGATGGAGAAAGATGTCATATTGCAGGTAAAGTGGGAAATTTTTGAAAAAATCCAGGCAAGAGAACATGCCCACAAAATGCTGCTGCCACATGTCCACCACTGCCTCACTGTGAGATGGTAGGTATTTGCAGATGCATGCCACCAAGTGTGGGTGTGCATGCAACCAATCCTGGCAAGACATGAGCAGTTTGTCCTTTTCATTCAACTTTGGAGGCACAATCTAGAGACCCCCTTCTCCAATAGCAACATTTTGGTATGCATTATCCTTATCCCTCGAGGACGAGGCCACAGCTAGCAGGGAAGATGTTGCCAGAGCATTAAGTGGAATATATGTAGACCAATTCACTTTCATGACCAAGATAACCTTGGTTGGAAAGGCCAAATCATGACCATCCAAAAGGATTGGATTGCTAGGTGTAGAACAGACAATTGACCACATGATAGAAGAGAGCTGGAAGCCTGGCAGCAAGGTATGGGTATTGGGATCTGGAAGATCTCGGAGAGAGATGCCATCAGCCCCCACACTGAGCAAGTAAGGCTGGAAGGAAAAAACTAGGAAAAACTAGGGAGAAAACTAGGAAAGCTAGGAAAATGCACACATACATGCAGGTACATGTAAAGCACAGCATGCAAAAAGGGCTAGGAAGGGAGCTGGAAGCCACTAGGAAAAGGACAAGGTATGTAAGGAGTGATGCAAATGATACTACACTGGCAAGGTGGAAAGGGAGGCCCAGTAAAGGCTAGGGACAAAGGTGGGCCACCTACCAAATGCTGGGGTGACCTTGGGGAGAAGTGGAGCCCCATAACCGCCTGGCACAAAAGCAGAAAGGGCATCATGCAGAGCCCCCAGCTTGGACTGGGTTTGCTGGGTGTTCACTGAAAATGACACCATGTCCAGCAAAGAGCGCAGCAGCTCCACATCAAGCTCTGGCCCAGGGGAGGGGGGAGCTGCAGGGGCAGGGGCATTCACCAAACAGTTCAAAATCAAGGGAATTTGTGGGCACACTGGAATATGCAGAGTAAACTCTATGCCCCCCAGGACCCCTGGTGAGGAGTGGACAGCAGACACTTGTTTGTGATGTTTCTTTGGCTGGGGAGCTGAAGCCACTACAAGTGCACCATCAGAGAGGGGGTGGGTAATCACCACAGGATGCACAGGAGTAAGGAGAGAAATGAAGCCCGCATCCTCCTTGGAGGGGGGCTGGAGAATCACATGCAGGACGAGCTCTGCAGTGGCTGCAGCATCTTGAAGAGAGGGGGTAGAAGAGACACCTCTGGTAGGGACAGGGGAGGTGGTGCCCCCAGTGTCATCTGACAGGGCAAGGATTGCTGGAGTCCAAAGCTCCAACTCTGGAGGAGGGGAGGATGTATGCTCCACAGGAGCTGCCTGAGCATGAGTATGAGGAGGCATGAATGAGGAGAGCGAAAAAACCTGAGCGAATGGACTACCAGCAGCAAGCCAACATGAAAGAGCAAGGGCAAGATGCTTAATCGTGAGGATCAAGCATACTGTATAAGGCACTTTGACATCAGAGCCTGAAAAGCTGCTTTCCATGATGTCATTTCTGAAACGACTCTTGAACAACAATAAAGAGGACGAGAGAAATAGACCGCTTGGGCCTTCTTATGAGGAGATACTTGGGTAAGAGGAAAACTCCAAGTTATCAAAGCTGGGGAGCCAGCCTTGACGACCCGGGGGTATATATACTATTCTATTGTATGTACATG
>JBBPML010000307.1:0-30683 GCA_038090275.1 Austroboletus novae-zelandiae | reverse complement strand
ATACACCTGGTCCTCCCCCGCTTCCCCGGTCCCCCTCATTGACAGACTCTCCAGTCGTCGTGCCCCGGTCAACCACCCCCCGTTGGCCTTCCCCACCCACCCCTTCCCTCTCGACCAAGATCTGGTCGACGCTATGGTCTATCAACTACGCCGCCTCCCCCTCTCTCGCGCCCTTCTGGACACCTTGGAGCCGAACTCCACCTTCACCCACCTCTACAAAGTCTTCCTTTCTATGTCGCGTATCCTCCTCACCACCTCCGCCCCCACTGCCTCTGCCGAAATGGCCACGTACCGCTCCCACCTCGCCCATGTCCTCAGAACGCTGGAGAATCATGTCGTCCAGACCATGTATCAGTGCGATATGCTGGCCTTCGTCGCAGAAGTTGATTCCCACCTCCGTTACCCCTCCCCGTCCACTTTCGTCACCGCACCAGAATCCCCCCCCATCTCGGCATCTTCCTCCCCCCTCAATGAGACGGAGTTGAACATCCTCTCCCGCTTCGACCATCCACGAGCCCCATCCCCCCGTCCTCACGCCGCTCTCCAATGCTTCCACTGCCATACGGTCGGGCATATACGCATCAACTGCCCTCGCTACCAGTGTAACAAATGCAAGGAGTATGCCCCGGGCCACCAACGATTTTCTTGCCCCTCGTGGCCTCGTCGCTCCCCCGTCCTCCCTCCTTCATCCTCATCTGGATCCTCCTCTCAGGAATCCTACCACCGGGCTCCACGTCGCCTCCCCTTCTCTCGAGCTCGACACTCTCCTGTCGCTCGACGCCCCGCCCACTCCCCCTCTCCCGACATGGACCCCTACGTCTCGTTGGAGGCAGACTTCAATGACGCCAGTTCTGGTTACAGTGACTTCTAAGTCTTCGTCATGGACTTGACCCTTAACCGGGGGGTAATGTTACAATCCGCGTATACCCCTACTCTTTTCCCTTCACCTTTACCCTAGTTAATCCTACAGACATTGCTCTCGCTGTTCGAGTCCCGCTTGAGCTGCTTCATTATTCCCCTTTTTCTCTTATCTTCGCTTACCTATTTAGCATGACTCATCCGCAGTATCTGCAGTTGTATTGCTACCGTTATCTCTGACTCGTTCCCCTTCTTCGCGATTCCATCGCATTCTATAGTCGAGTCATCCCTTTTACGCTCCGCTTCATTCTCTCTTGACTTGCCTATATAAACTCCTCGATACCCTCGATGTATTCCCCAAGTTAGACCTACCCGAATCTACCTTGATCATTGACTCCTCTCGGGCCCCTTTGTCCTCGCCTCACCACCAAGTAGGCGTTCCCCTTGTCACCCTCGCCGTCGCTCCTCCATAGCGACTCCTTCGTCCCTGCGTCACAACATACGTTGACCAGGTCAACAGCTCACGACATACCGTTGAGGCTGAGGATAGCGGATCGCCCGTCTATCAAACCCTTGCCACGTCAGCTGAATAGCGACGTTAACGTCCCCTCGCCCCTCGTCACTCGGGTCTATGCCTAAGCGTAACAGGAATGAACAGGGTGGCAGCAAACGGAGAGGGCATGCATGCAGCATGGTGGTGTTTGGGATCACCCAGATTGGACAGACCGAAGACCGAGCTGGCAGCGAGAGCAGAGAGACTGGACAGAGAGTGTAGAGGCAGCCTGACAAGCAGCACAAATGGTCCTGCAGAGTGAAGAATGGACAGAGTGAGCGCCGCACTGCAGGCACATCGATGCCAGCTGCTGAGTCAGGTCGCTGACTCAGCTGACCTCGGCCTCAGCTTCTCGTCATGGCCTTTTTCAGGTCTCAGGGTCAGCACTGGTTCCCATGCCATGCATGGGGGCATATACTGGCATGGTGACCTCACTTGGGGTCACCACGGAGTCACCAGAGGTCACCACATGGGTCACCACCCCTGTGCATGCACACCAGATATACCTATCTATCTCAATCACATGGTATAGTCAACTCTGAGATAATCCTATGATACCTGTCAGGATAGGCCAGAAGTATGAGTTATGGGAGAATATGGGTTGTGAGCAAGACCAACCATTACAGCATGAAATTCAAGAAATGGCTGTACCTGCCTATATACATTCAAATCTACTAGCTTTTCTGTAATATGTACTATTTAAGTTCGAAAAAATCAGTCACTTTCGCATCCCTCATATCACACCATGTATCCAAGTTCATGAACTTCAACATCCTTTCAAATAAGGCTAGCATTAACTCCAGCTTGCATGCATGTGGGCCATCAAGCTCCTCAACATATTTTTGCAACAGCAATGCTGTATAAAGTGTTTCCTTGTGAGTGTAGGCCTTAGTTCGGCAGGTTTGTTGCCCATCTCCAAGTCATCACTATTGCCCCCACTGCTCCTTTCCTTTGCTCCTTTTGCATTAATCACAGCATTGTAGATATCTTTGCCAGTTTCTACCACCCACTTCTCATCTATCAAATTTCCTTTGGTGTTGAGCCAGTTTTCATCAGCCTATGAAATGGTCTGACCAGCTTTCAGCTTGGCCTTCTGCTCTTGAACCTGATGACAAAGCTTGAGTAAGCCATTTTTAAGAGCTTTGACATGTTTCATCATATGAGAAAAGTTGAGAGGTTGAACTCTCAGGTCGTTTTTGTCATTTTGGGAGCTCTGAAAGAATATTTTGAGGTTAGCTAAGTACATGTATGGGTTATGCTAGTGAAAAATCTATATGGGTATGGCTTATGAGAGAGTATGAGTTAGCAGTGTGAAATCCCTGCAAACCAACTTGGGAAATTGAAAAAGTATAGGGTACTACAGAGTATGGGTTATGTTATCTCAGAGTCAACTATATCATGTCCAACATTCAATGTGCCCTCAATTCTGACAGTATACTTAAAGAAGCCTTTGAAATTTCATTTTATGAATCTAAAACAGATGAACATCCTATTGAACTTCCATATTCCAAACAACACATATTAGATGTCAAATCTATACTTATATCCATTGCAGCACAGCAGTGAACTCATACTGAATACACAACCAAACCAAATGTATAAATCATAACATTACTCACATAGAGAGTAGCAGGGGCTTGTGGGCTTATGCTGTTGATAGTGGTGATTCAAGATAAAGAAGTGGTTATTAAAGTCAAAATTGAAACTCAACACTTATGCTATCTACTGTATAGTTCTTACATAAGCCTTTCTCACATACAAGATGTAAACTACTCAGGCTAAGATTAGTATCTATGATAAGTCACTTTCAACACTCTCTGTTACAACTTGCCTGTCACCCTCTACCTTTTTCCTCTAAACCTTGGCTATCTTTGCCTAATTCTTGTCCTCATTATTACCTCATCCTTACCATGGATACCTCACCTCTCTCTGATTTCCACTCTTGATACTTCATCTTATCTGATGCTTTACCCTCTCTGAATGCCTATCTTTGCCAAGTCCTTACCTCAGACCTTGATTCTCTTCTGGTACTCAACCTTCACTTGCCCATGTCATTGCATGGCTCCTCCCCTAGATTTAGGACATCTTTCTTGACACCTACCTCTTGCTCTGAATTCTTTTTGATAGAGTTTTCTGCCCTTGACTTGGCTCTGTGCTTCTCCATCAGCCAATCATCCTAAACCTAGTAGCATCTAGTAAGCTGTGGAAAAATCTGGGTAACCTATTAAGCCTGGCAGAACATAGGTTAGAGTGGACTGAATCTTTGGCTCATGCTTGTACTAGAACTAGCACAAACATGTTCCATCTGTCCCAGGTCTTGCAAGACCTTGCACACATGCTCCAATTTTGCAAGACTTAGCAGGCTCAGTACTATGATTACTTGCCTCTGTAAAGTAGCTAACGGTATTATGAATAGAAAGTTCAATTTGCATGATATCAGAGCAAGGACAAGATAAGTTCAAGTTACATTGTTCACAAGTTCGCCATCCTCCAGATCCAATTCAAGTTCATCTTCAGAGTCAACCTGATCAAGTCTGCCATACCCAAACTCATCCATTTCATCTTCGAGCTCCTTACTAACTAGCTGATCACTGGTAAGATCAAGGTTCACATCTCCTTCCTCAGACACCTCATCCTCACTCAAGATCTCCTCACTTGACTTGTCCATAGATATTTCACTCTTTTCAGTGCTGTCCCCGATCTCCTGTTAAATCTGGGTCTGCAGGAGTCTGGTTACTTGCCTCTGGAGCACTGGAGGTATTTGGTAGTGGTAGCAACTTCAGCTTCACCTTATGTGGTGTACCCTTGTTAGAGTTTCAGGTCACTAATTTATGCAAGGGTCAGAGCAGGGGGTTGGAGGGTCGGAGATGAGTCATCAAGACTCAGGCAGGAGAACTCATTGATGAGCTCAATGATGAAATGATCAGGAAGCAGAGACTAAGTTGATATTCAAACTAAAAAACAGAGTACAGAGTACAAGTATTTATATATGGAGGAGGAGTTCCGAAAGGAGAAAGGATCAGGGTCAGACACAGAGGAAACTAAGTACCACTGCTGTGCTGGTCAGTCACACAGCCAGAGCTGTGCTCCTTATCCAAGCACTACAGGGGAGAATGGAGACTATACTAGATAGAGAACAAGGAGACATAGGAATGGAATGTAAGTATAACATATATGTGTCAAAGACTAATCAGAGATGGAGATAAGAAACAGGAGATGGAAGAGTCTGGATGAATAAAATAGGAGAAACAGGAGGAAACAGACCGGAGAGTGTTGAATGAGATCAGAGATGACTTGATTGAATTCTGGGATATGACAGTATCTCTCTCTTAGGCCTGAACCCTTGAAAGCCATGGGAGAATACAAAGCAGTGGATATGAAAATGTGAAAAGTTGGAAGGTTCAGAGTGGAGGTTAAGTGAGTGGAGGAGCAGGGTTCAGATTTGACAAATAAAGTAGCATAGTTGGCTCGCATCTTTTCTTCAACCACACCTAGGTCTTCTACCACAAACAACGTAACCACCATCTGCATCCCCGACCTCTTGTCCTGGTCAGATGAACACCTCAAAGATATTACAAGTGTCCTCTGATCCACTCATTTCCTGTTGGCTAAACCCCTGTGCTTGTTTCCCTTTATGTTGTTGAATACTTCCCCCTGCTCTACTCCCCTTCCCCTGTCCTCTCTTGGTGTCATAAACTTACTCTGGATCAGTCCATCCCTCTGCTCTATCCACTCCCCAAAAAGGGCACAGCACCTCTGCCCCTTATGGCTTCATTTTCTCAGGATCCCTCTTTGGGTGGATTACACCATCAGTGCTGATTGTGCCTTCATTTCATTTACCTTTCTGAGTTCACTTCCATATGATACCTCCTATAGAGACTTCTAACTGCATTGATATGGTTATTTCCATTTCGCTTATTTCACTTTCCCCTTTTATCATGGACCCTAATCACCTTCTTTAATCCACCATCCAGATCTGGCACTTTCCATTCCATCCTGCTCTTGCTTACACCATGGGTCCTTGTATTACTTTATAGATCATAGATTAGTAGTACTTTTACATACAGTATGCTACAGTACTCTTTATATACCTGTCTTATGTGGTTCATTGTACTCAGCTAAATCTGCGCAACTGTATGCAGTGTTTGATCTCACTCCAGTGTGATGGTTCTGCTGAGATTCCACCTGGATTTCTATAGGACCTAGTGTTGTCTTCGAGGACACTCTGAGAGATCAAACATTGCACATGTGTAACAAAGGAAGATGACAATGACAATGTGGAACTTGGCTGTGCCAAGTATGATGAGTGCCATTGGCAGGCAGTTGAGAGGAAGGAGAGGAAGAGGCGTGAAGAGGAGGCAAGGAAACATCGAGAGAAGGAGGAATGGAGATGGCAGGAGGAGGCAGAGAAGGCCTGGCATGAGGTGGAGGAAGTTGCACATTGGAAATGCAAGGAAGAGGAGGCAAGAAAGAGGGCTGAAAGGATTGCAGTGAAGTAGCATGGGAAGGTGTCAGAGAGGATGCAGGAGGTGAGTAAGTCACACAAAGGTTGTGATGAGACTAATGTTTTGGAGCAGAAGGTTTCAGAGGCCCTGGCCTGACCCAAGCCCAAACAAAAGGGCAAGGAAAAAGCAAAGACCAATGAGCCCCTGATGGAGTATGCAACAGACGTGTGCTTCTGATGTCACCACCTCAACATTGAGTGCATGCTGGCACATGGGAAAAAGGCAACATCATGTGTGGCATGTGTTGCCATCAAGATTTGATGTGCGCAGCCAGAAGGGACAGAGGAGGACAATGATAAGGTAATAGTTGTCGATGGGCCAATGCTGAAGAAGCACAAGATGTACGTAGAAGTACCCAGGCTGATGAAGAAGGCTCAGATGGAGATGGAGGAGGATAGTGCAGTGGCCAGGTCATTGAGTCAGAAGAAGGCGGGGGCAAAGGGCTCAGAGAGTAATAAGGCTCTTTGTGAGCTCACATCGGTCCAGTGACAACAGTCAAGGAGGATCACGGAGCAGACAGCAGTCCTCTGAGATGTCAAGAAGGTGCTGATGTTGCTGGTTGCCATCTAGAAGGAGACCATGGCCATGAGGTGGGAAAGGTGGAATCAAGAGACAGAGATGTTAGAGGTATTGGAGGAGGGAACTCCGGACACAGAGGAGGTGGCAGAGCTGGCAAAAGAGGCAGCCATTGCCAGAGGGAAGGAAATGGGGATGGAGGGTACAGGAGCGGATGGAGATGTAGATAGAAAAGGAGAAAAGGACGTGGAAATGGGTGGCCAGTAAGGGCTGGAACATTTTTTCTTCTTTAGATATTTTCTTTGTCTTTTTTCTTTTCTTTTATATGTAAGAGTTAATGAAAAATGGAGATGGAGAATGAGTAAGAAGTACAAATGAGGAAATATAAGTGGAACAAAATCTAAGTAATATAAAACAGATCAGGAGGTGTGGGGACTGGGTTTATTTGAATACTGGAGATAGTAATCTGCTACAAGTTCTGATGCATGATCTAGTTCTGTCATGAGTAACCAAGAAGTTTCCTCATTGGTACCTTCATAACTAGACTATCAGACTAAATAGAGAATTTTGCAATGCTTTTGCCTATGATCTATCTTGGAATTGTGAATCTTGGAGATCTCATACTCAGGTTTGCCATCAACCTCAACTGGAGGTGAAGGAAGTTGGACACAGTTAGGGATGCTATTGGGGACTGCAGGTTCTAGCTGTGAGACATGGAAGACTGGGTGAATGGACTTCATTGAGTCAGGGAGGTGGAGCATGAAAGAGAGGGAGCCAGCTTGAGCGATGATCAGATATGGACCTAGATTCTTCTTGGTGAGCTTTTTAGAGAGCTGAGTAGAGTTGAAGTATTTGGCTTTGATGAAAACCAGGTCTCTGACTTTGAAGTCTGAAGCAGGGATGTGCTTTGCATCAGCCAGTCCTTGATACCATTTCTGTGCTGCTGCTATCTCTGCATGGAGGAATAAATGGAGGGAGTTGAGATTTACCAAATATTCTCTGGTGCAGGCAGAAGTCAGGTTGCACTTGGGATGGACAGAGATGTTGGGATGGTAACCCTTGTTGGTGAAGAATGGGGAGACACCTGTAGTTGTGTTCGGAGCATTGTTGTATGAGAACTCTGCAAGGGGCAGGAGTTCAGACCAGTTGTCCTGTTGGTAGTTGCAATAAATCCGGAGATACTGTTCTAGTGTCTGGTTCATTCACTCTGTTTGTCCATCACCCTCTAGATGGTAACTGGAGGTGAAGTGGAGCTTGATGTCTAGTACCTTGCCAAGGGAACAGAAAAAGTGGCAGACAAATTCAAAGCCTCTATTGGAAGTGATGTGGAAAGGGATGCTGTGCTTGGAGAACATGTGCAGGAAAAAGAGTTTAGCTAACTCTGGAGATGTTACCTTGTTGTCGGTCAGGATAAAAATACATTGTTTGGAGAGTCAGTCTATGACAACAAGGATGACTATATGACTGGAGGAGGCTGGGAGTTGTTTGATGAAATCCATGGAGATAGAGTTTCATGGTTTCTGTTACAAGTGTTCTAATGGATGCTTGCTGCAGTGGCCTACTGGAAGAATGTCTCAGAATACTATTCCCTAAGGACTATGAACCCCTGTACGATGACTCATTTTACTCATTTCCTTCTGATATGGACTGTCTTCATTTGATGCCTCTTATATAGACTTTTAACTGCATTTGTACAGTTATTCTCATTTCGCTTATTTCATATTCCCTTCTTGTCATGGACCTTATCACCTCCTTCAATCCACCATCTGGATCTAGTATTTCCATATTCATCTGGTCTTACTTACTCCATAGGCCATTTTATTACTTTGTGGACTGCAGATTAGCAGTATTTTCATATATGCTTCAGTACTACTTAAATACCTGCCCTATGTAGCCATTTGTACTCAGCTAAATCTGTGCAATTATACATAGTGTTTGGTCTCACTCCAGCATGATGGTTCCACTGAGACTCTATTGGATTTCTATAGGACTTCATGTCATCTTTGAGGACACTCTGAGAGATCAAACATTGCACATGTGTAACAAAAGATTTAGCTCTCCTCATACCTCTGCTACCACACAGCAAGGCACCCCCACCACCTGCCCACCATATCATATGGATTCAGAGACTACCATAAGGAGGAAATCCTCAAAGAACAAAGAGAGTGAAGAAGAGTTGAATTAGTCTCCCAGACTATTCGACAGAACCAACCCCACTTTGCCCCTCTAGGAAGCTTCTTCCCAGCTCCCTCTAGATTTCCCCTTTGACAAGGAACCCCCCTTTCCACTCCACAGAATACCCCTGCCCCTGCCCCTATCCCTCTCCCCTCTGATGACGATATGGCCAAATTCAAAGCCAGACTCCCTGATGACTTCTCAGGGGAAGTGTTTGATGCCAAATACTGGCTCAGAGCCATGGATGTGTGCTATATCATGAACAAGGAAAAGTATGACAGCAAACCAAAGAAGATCTACACTGCCCTTAACAGGATATCTAAGGGACGATGCAAGCTCTATGCCGAAGCTGCATATGAAGCACTGGACAGCAGATCTGTTACACCAGACAAAGCCACTTGAGTGAAGTTTAAAAAGGAATTCTTGGAAGCCTTTGCCAACAAGGAGAGCACTGCAGACTCATGACAAAAACACCACCAGATCATTATGAAGGGAAAAGGGTTAGATGCTCTAAATCACTACAACACCAACTTCCAGCTCCTATTCGGAAAAGTCAAGATCACTAATCAAAATGCCCTGATTGAGTGTTACATGAAGGGTTTAGACTTGGACCTCACTGAATGGATCATCAGCATGGAGAAAGAGCCTGAGACATGGACTGAATGGTCCAACAAAGCTGCTGCATTCGCTCAGCAACAGGACAGGATAAAAGACATCTGCAAAGGAAGATACTCAACTGAAGGGAATTACAGAAACTCTGATGCTATGGATGTGGACACAGTACAGGTTACTGCCTTAGGGCATCACATGCTCTCTCCAGTCGAGAGAGCTCGCCATATCAGAGAAAACAGATGCTTCATCTGTCACAAGGTTAGCTATTCCACCAGAAACCACCCTCACAATGGAGGCCCCCCTCCTCATCTACCTAGAAACCCTACCAAGGTCTGAAACATCAACACTAAACCAGGACCAATCAATGAGTATGTCAAACAACTAGGCAAAAAGGAGATAGATGAAAAAGAAGTGCTTTGGGTGTTGAAAGAATGCTTTGAGGACAAGGTAGAAGAAGAAGAGGAGACGATTTCCAAGGTCAAACTCAAGGATAAGAGTTTTTCAGGTTTTTAAAGAGGAAACAGGAATCAGCTCACTGTTCCCCTTCTCTATCTTCTGTATTAGTATCAAGTGATCCAAAATCAATCCTTGTTCCTATTTTGCTTGAGAACTCTAGAAGAACCATTGCCAAAACCACTGCCCTGATCGACTGTGGAGCTACAGGGTCTTTTATAAACCTTGACATTGCCCGAAGAAACTTTCTCCCCATGGAAAGGATAGGATAACCCATATGAGCCATCAATGCTGATGGAACAGCAAACCAAGCTGGTCTCATCAGATATTGTACCTGTTACGAATCCTAGTCACTGGGATCTATTATCTGCCTTAGGAGGGAGTTGAACTCTCAACCTACTCTTTATGGCAATATGTTCTCACACCAAGGAGAACAGGACTTGTCGACTCAAACCCTAAACTATCATGTGACCTGCTTACAAAGCAGTCTAGACTTGTGCCTCATGGCATAACACATGTCAGGGTAGAACCCTTTCATTTATCTAACACGCGTCTCAGTGCAAGCACAAGGCAATGCACTTCCATTCCTTCTTTATTAAAACTTCTTTAATTAGCTGCCACACCTCATGTGGGCAGCATGGTACGCTTCTATGTTTCATATGCTTCTCTTCCATTCTGCCGCACCTCATGGTGGCCTCATGCTTATACTTCTTTACTTCTTAGACCAATCATGTACTTTCTCCTTATCATGGAATGATGTCTCTTTATAGTAATAGACCAAACATGTACATACACTAGAACAGTATATAAACCCCCGGGTCGTCAAGGCTGGCTCCCCAGCTTTGATAACTTGGAGTTTTCCTCTTACCCAAGTATCTCCTCTAAAGAAGGCCCAAGCGGTCTATTTCTCTCATCGTCTTTATTGTTGTTCAAGAGTGTTTCAGTACCACCCTCACCTTTCATGTAGGGAGCATTACTAAGAAACAATCCTTCCACCTTCTCTCTGCTAGCAAGGAAAATGTTATTCTTGGAATGAATTGGCTCAGGGAACAAAATCCTGAGATCAACTAAACCACCAGCTAAGTTACTTTCAATGTGCCTCATCGGGAACCAAGACTACCCCTCAATGAAAAAGAAGCAGATGAATGACAATATCTTCTTTGCTATCTCCACAAAGATTCAGATCTAGTGATCCATGCAGCTTATTGTGACTGATATGAAACCAACATGGAGTATGTCATGAAAACTACCCTCTCCACTGAGCTGGAAATAGCAAAGAATGTGGAAAAGAAGAAACTTCCTGATGTGTACAAAGACTATACAGATGTATTTGAAGAAAACCCCCCAAATGTTCTGTCTCCATCTTGTCTGTATGATTATACCATCAAACTATGAGAAACCTTCATTCCAAAGTGAGCCAAAGCCTATCCTCTGTCACTCCCAGAACAGGAGGTATGCAAGAAGTTTGTCAAAGAAAACCTAGCAAACAGAAGAATCAAACCTTCTCAATCCCCCCAAGCAGCCCCTTTCTTCTTCATAGACAAGAAGGACAAAAAGCTTCACCCCTGTCAGGATTACAGATACCTCAACAAACATACTGTGAAGAATGCCTATTCACTACTGAACATCCAGTTTATTGTGAAACAGATCAGAAACTTCTTCATTTTTATCAAAATGGATATCCAATGGGGTTATCACAACATTCAGATTGTACCAGAAGACCAATGGAAGGCTGCCTTCATCACACTCTATAGCCTGTTCAAACCAACGGTCATGTTCTTTGAACTATGTAACTTACCTGCTACCTTCCAGGCTTTTATGAACAATGCCTTTGCCGACTATCTGGCTGAGGAATGGTTGATCATTTACATGGACAATCTAGGAATACATTCCTCTGACCTTGGAGAACATCAAGAAAGGACCATCAAAGTTCTAGAATGACTAAGAAGCCTGGAATTTAGATGCAAGCTGCAAAAATGCACTTTCAACTCATCTACCATGGATTATCTTGGCCTGACAGTCAGACCAAGAAAACTGGCAATGGATACCACCAAACTAAAGGCCATTGATGAGTGGAAACCCCCTACCTCAGTAAAAGCAGTCAGATCCTTCCTAGGGTTCTGTAACTTCTACCGAAGATTCATATTGGATTTCACCAAGTGAATAAACCCCCTAAACAAATTAACTCACAAAGAAGTCCCCTAGGCATGGGGAGAAGAAGAGCAGAGGGCTTTTGAAGATAGGAAACAAATCTTCTCATCATCTCCAATACTTTGGCAACCTAACCCAGATCTTCCTTACTTTGTCATGATCAATGCCTCCCTATCGGCCACAGGAGGAGTTCTTATGCAGAAAGACAAAAATGGGGATATGCACTCTTGTGCCTACTAATCCAGAATTCTCTTTAGTGCAGAAAGAAACTATGATATCTATGACAGAGAACTCCTAGCAGTCATCCATGCACTAGAAGACTGGAGACACCACCTCCTCAGTGCGAAGCATGTGATTCAGATCCTCACTGACCACAAGAACCTTGCTTGCTTCTGAGTCCCCCACAAACTATCTTGGCAACATGCAAGATGGCAGATGTTTCTCCAGGACTTCAACTTATCTTTTACACATGTTCCAGGAACTTAGATGGGACCAGTGGATGCCTTATCCAGAAAAGACAAAGTAGCCACTGATCAAGACAACTCCAATGTTGTCCTCCTACCCAATGATCTGTTTTGCAGAATCCTTGATGTTACCCTGGCAGACAAAATCTTCCAATCCACCCCTGAAGATCCTTTTGTCCTCACTGCACTCAAGAAGATATACAAAGACACACCCCCACTCCCCAGAACCAAAATATCAGACTGGACATTTATCAACAAAGAACTTCACTTCCAAGGACAACTCTATGTCTCTGAGAAAGCACAATAAAATCTGGTTCAAGAACTACACTATTCTTGGGCCATTGAACACATGGGACACTTCAGAACCCTTGCTGCAATGGAAAAGGACTACTGGTGGCCAGGAATGTCCACTTTCCTGCGATGATTCATTGCAGGATCTGCAATATGCCAAGCAAACAAGGTCAATATCCATTCCACCATTCTCTCTCTCTCCCCACTGATATCCAATGCAACACGCCCATTTCAACAGATCTCCATTGATCTTATCTTGGGTCTTCCCCCAGTAAATGGTCTTGATTGTGTTATGATTGTGGTTGACCACGGTTTTTCAAAGGGGGTAATTTTCTGCCTTTGCACGAAATCCATTGATGCAATGGGCATTGCTCAACTCTTTTTTGATCATGTATTCAAATGCTTCAGTTTACACAACAAAGTCATCTCAGATAGAGGCCCCCAATTCACTTCAGTCTTCACCAGGGAACTAGCTCATCTCTTGCAATATGATGTTGCCCTATCATCAGCATACTATCCTCAAACTGATGGAGAAATGGAATGGATGAATCAGGAATTGGAAACCTACCTCTGGATCTTTTGTGATAAATCACCAGATCAATGAGTCTCATTACTCCCTCTGGCTGAATTTCATCACAATGCTGCTGTCCATTCCATAACTCAGAAATCACCATTCGAATTAATCTTAGGCTATCAACTCCGAATCTACTCACCAATCAGAAAGACCTTCATTCCGGAATTAAAAAATAGACTTTCCTGATTAGAAGAAGCACAAAAAGAAGCTTTAGCAGCCCATGATTGGAGCAGGATGTTTATGGAAAGACGAAATAAATCCTCATTCTCACCATGGAAGATTGGGGATAAGATATGACTCAAAGCAACCAACCTGAAAACCTCATACCCCACCAGAAAACTTGCCCCAAAGAGAGAAGGGCCATTCGAGATTGAGAAAGTGCTCTTCCCTGTCTCTTACCAACTTTGCCTACTCCCCACCTGGAAGATCCACAATGTATTCCACACCAGACTACTCTTCTCTTCCTCTGAGACATGGGAACATGGCCCCAACTTTGTCAAACCACCCTTGAAACTTGTAGACAGGGAAGAGGAGTGGGAAATTGATAAAAATCATTGCCCATAGGGAACAGACCAGCCAAAAGCAGTTCTGAATCAGATGGAAAGGGTATGGGTTGGGTGATGATACCTGGGAGAAAGAAACTAATCTGGGCAATGCTCTGGAACTCCTTGAAACTTATAAACACACCAGAAACCTCTAAACTTCATTCCCCACATGTTCTCATCTACTCAAGCCTCTGAACATTTGCTCAGCTCTTACCATGAAGTACTTAAGATACTCCCCTCACCTGAACTCCCCCTCAACAGCAGGCACTTTGTCCCTGAACTACCAGCTGTCTAACTTCACTGCCTCCCCATTCCCTAATGCAACACCCTCCTCGTGGCTGTCCTGGAATGCCCAGGGCTATTCCATCTTCTCACATCCCACCTCCTGTATAATGAAGCCCCCATCCTCTGCCCCATCCTGGGATTATTCCACCATACTTCAATTGCAGTTAGACTTAATTGCAAGAGAAACAGAACCTCTCCCCCTTCAGAATCATTCGACTATGCTATCAAACACACCCTTATGGAATCTAGGGCCCAGGCCCTTCAACTCCTTTGTGATGTGGGGATCCTCCAGATTATCAACACCTTCCCTCACATCTCTCTTGCTCCCTATCTATGTTTCATCTTCCTGTCCCTCACTGCCCCCCAGGCTGACAAATACTATCACAACACTATCTTTGATGAATCCTCCGGCTCCCCCAGTAATGGTCCCCTTATTGAACAGCTTGGTGGGACCAGGACAGTCCGCAACCCCCCTCTTGTCAGAACAAATAACCAATACTTGGAGGAATCACAGTGGCTGAGCAAAGAGTTAGGAGAGAGGTACTACAGGTTGCAGAAGATATGGCCATTACTACCATCTCTCACGCCATTTGAGAAGAGAACCCCCAAGGTGTCTTGGAACACAATGAAAGCTCTCTTTCCAAAACTCCCCAGCCTTCCCACAAGAAAGCAAAGAAAATAAGACAAGTCATCTTCAAAGTCAGCTCCCCTTCCTCTTTGAGATCAAAAAGGCCAGTTCCGATCTCTCCACTGAAGACCCCTTCTTCTCCCCACCCCCATCCCAAATGCAACTCCAGACTGGCATGTTATAAGTGTGGAGCTCAAACTCACCTCCAACCCAATTGCCCCACTTATCGGTGTCCTTTCTGCTTCAACTTCGCCCCAGGTTATATTCAAAGAGATTGTCCTGGCAACAGATGTTCCTTCTGTGGAGACTCAGGACATTTATCTGCCAACTGCCACCACTTTGATGAAAACAATGACAACAATGACATCTAGTGTTTTGAAGTTTAGTTGCCAGACTGGTAAAAAGACCATAACTCAACTAGACTGCAACCATTTTGAACTGGACCATTTGTGTATTTAGGCAACTGGCAACTGCAGTCCAGTTGCCAGTTGCTGGAATTTTGGAAAACTACACAACTGGTAAAAGACTGATCTGGACTGGTTGCAACTGCTTTTAGTAATATTACTAGTGATGTATGCACCATGACTGAATGATGCACCCAAATGTTACCTTCAAAGTTCAAATAAACTTCCCTGGTAAGGATAGATATAAGCCTTATGCTGGCTTGGCAATAAGATATATGAGCAACATGCTGCAAGCATGCTGATAGATAAGGGAACATGTGCTAGACATGTGTCTTTAATAGATAAGGACATAGCCATTGAGGCTATGACCATCTAGGGTTGTGACATCATGGTCCAGGTCTATGCATGAGATGTGACATCATAGATAGCAGTACAAGCACTGTCTTGGTCTAGACTGCTGACTAAGCAGTCACTTGATAGATAGGGGTCAAGGGTCTAGCCCTTGATATCTATGAGAGTAGAAGTCTTCTCACCTTGACTGTGGAAGAGCTTTTCCATATATAGCAGGTCTTGCCTGATAAGGTAAGGATTAGGAGTCTAACTCCTGATCATCTAGTGTGTTGTCACATGATCGACATGTGACCTGGATAAGATGACTATAACATTACTGTATGTATAAATATACTATATACTGATGAAAATAGGAATATGTGAAGCAGAATTTCCAGGAGTTTGAGATACCACAGAAAGTGACCCATAATCCAAACATGTTAAACAAGCTTTCAACACTGATTAGCAATGGCCTGATGGCACATTGTTCTAACATGAAGCAAAAGGTACATATATTCATTGTCAAAAGTTCTCTTGATCAGCCATAAACTTATCAATATAATGATATGATGCCAGCTCATTAACAGCATTAAAGCTTAAAGCCACATATTCCAACTCACAAAGATTTTGGTTCTGGGGCTTTTCTTTGAGGTCACATGTAATCACTGAGCATGGTTTGCTTTTTTGATGTGTGCTCTGAATATACTGTATACTGTAATTTACATTAGCTTATCAAGTTTTATTACAAGCATTCTTCATTGACAATATTTGATTGAATGGTGGACAAGGGTAAGTTGGCTGTGGTTGCTTGAAAGCAAGCTTTCCAGGCCTGTACTACCAACACCAACATCAACATTGTGAACAGAAACAGGATGGAAGAAGTGGTGGCCACTAACAAGAGAGCAGTTGGGACTGGAGCTACTACTGCTACTCGAGCCTCAAATAGCAACTTCCATGATGAGAAGATATGAGTGTCATCTGAATTCTGGGAGTTCATAGACACACTTCTTAGCCAGTGTCAAGCAATGGCAACAGAAAAAGAGGCCACACATCAAGGACAACAGAAGTATGTATATGGAAGAGTATGTTGTGTTCTCAATGGTTTTTCTCTTGTACTGATCATGACACTTACAGGATGTTCACCAAGTGCCTCCAGAATGACATGAAGACATTCCCTCCTAGTCCTGCTCAGTCTACAGTGGCTCCTTTGGTGAAGGTTATGATTCAATGGTTACATGACATTAACAACAAGCTTATGTGAAAGAACCCATGATTCTGTTCATACTCACCATCTGAATACCACTTCATTCTATATCACTGTGGATATCCATAGCATCCATTGACTTGTTGATGTTGTCATACTACCATTACTACTCATTAATTTGTGTCTAGCTATTGATTTAATGGCATGGTTTTGTTTTATGAATGAAATGTGTGCATAGCATTAATTTGCTTTTTTGTATGCCTGGGATGTGATTAATACTGAGGTGATCATAAGGGAAAAATGCATGTATTAACTGTGGTTTTGTTAGTATTCAGGTCAGTGTCATAAATATATTGAGCCTTTCCATGATATGAGATGCATTGTGGTGTATATACCACATTAATTGCTTGATTTTGTCAGAGTTGTTTCTGGCACTTGCAATGTGCACACTATTCCCTTGGCCCGTGATTTGGCCAGACCCTTGACAAACCCTGGACAAAATGGCCATAAAAACAATGACATAATGTTTCAGAATTATCTAATCCCACCATTTAGAAATATATAATTTAAACCTGATCGCTGGCTCACTTGGAGTGCATAGCAAATACTGAGAGCCAATGCCAGCTGGGCAGTTGCCAAAAACCATTGGTTGTGGTTGCAACAATTACTTATACAGTACAACTGCTTGTAATGCATGAAGTTGGGTAGATGATATCTGTCATGTACTAATAGTGGTATGCAACATAGGGTAGTGTGATATATGGGTAACAGTGTGACATGTGTGACTACTGTGATGCTCCAGTATTGCTGAATCATCAACCTAGTGTTGGCTGCTTCAACTGCGTCAACTCCTTCCTTCTGAGCTCAATTCTGAGCTTTCTTATACCTCAAGAGAGCTCAAGCAATGTCTCAAGAGTCTCATGTTTGATGGTAATGTGCTCCATCTGCTTGTACAACTGAATTACTTTGCTTAATTTCATGTTGGGCTCCAAATCAACCTCTTCAAGCTCATCGTCAACTTCCACCACCTCTCCCCACTTGACTGCCATCTCATACTTTACCCGGGCCACAATTTCGCTATCTTCACCCTCAAATCTATAGTTCAAATCACCAATAACTCACTCCTCTGCCAGATTTAGCATCTTGTCCAATGTAAGTGACATACCAATAATTTGATTGCGACTTTTGAGAGATTTCACAGCTGCCAGCAAGTTTTCTTTGACTTTAGAAAGTTGTGAAAGATTCAGGAAATGGGATACTGTGGATGGAATTGGAACAAAGGAGGTATGCATTGTCAAGAATTTGAGTTCATCAATTGAGCAGGAAAAAATTGGAATGGTGAAGTGATCCAGTTCTGTAAATGTTTTTTTGACATTGTTCTCAGCATCCATAATGACTTTGAGGATAGAATCCCAGTCTGCCACCACATAGGCACTCCTGAGCAGATTATGTAACTGCTTTTCTACTTGCAGGAATCAGATTTCATCTGATACTGCAAATTCTCAAATAAGAACCCAGCTGTGACATTGTGGATAGGTTTTGAGGCCTCTGTTAGTACTGTGGGTCAATCCATGACAAGAGTTGTCAATATGTCACTGATTTCAACATTAGGCTGGATTTTTGTATGGTTCCAGCAGTTAATGATGGTGAAAGGCTTAACCTTGTTCCAGGCTTCATTTACCAGCAACATTGCTTTATATAAATCAATTTTGTAGATGTTCTGCTTTCCAATGTCATCCAGTTCTGTGGCTCACAAGCAAAAGACTTTCCAATAAAGAGTTTTTAAATAATCCCAGCATCACAAGGCTGAACATACAAGGTCAGATTTGGCTTGAAGAACTCAATATGAATATTATGAGGATTATAATCCATAAAATGACCAGAAAATTTGTCAACAAGTAGACAAATGTTTCTATTTCATTGTTGCATTTTAATGTCAAGAGCTTTAATATCTCATGTTATCCAAGCCTTTTTACTGTTATGATAATAGAGCCCAAGAGATTGTGGAGAAGCATTTTTGAAGCATCATGGCTTGGCATATTTTCTGATAAAAAGAATGGGCAGTTTTTCACTTCCATCTGCATTACAAGCAAGCCTTATTGTGATCTGAAATTTGTCCTGCTTCTTTCTGCTCATTTGCTCAGTTGCAAGACCCCAATCCAGTGATGCACTGTTTAAAATAAGTATTTATGATGAGTTTCAGTATTTATAGTCATGTACAAAGCAAAGAAGCTTGTTTCATCAAAGTTGAAATGATTTTTTGGAGCATACTTTTCCAAGATCACCTTCAAACAAATCCACTCTGCCTCAACTGCAGCCAGATCAACAGATGCTGCTTCATCATATCTATGATATTTCTGAATGCCATAAGCTTTTTTGAAGCTATCAATCCACTGATCACCTTTCAATCGCTCCTCATCATAAACATTAAACTCTGTCTCAAACTTCTTTCACTTGGCAACAAGCATCAGCCCATTAACTATCTCTCATTTTTGTTGAACTTCCATGTTCCAGACAACATATATTAAGTGTCAAGTCCATACTTGTATCCATTGCAGCATTGGCAGTGAACTCACACCAGATACACATGACTAAATCAAATGTATAGATCACAACATTATTCACATAGGAAGTAGCAGGAGCTTAGGGGCTTATGCTATTGATGATGGTGGTTCAAGGTAAAGAAGTGGAGATTAAAGTGGAAATTGAAACTCAACATTTTTACTATCTACTATATAGTTCTTGCATAAGCCTTTCTCATGTACAATATGTACACTACTCAGGCTAGAATTAGTACCTTCAGTAGGTTGCTTTCAATAATTTTTCCTCCATATGCTTTACCCATAGAAATAAAGCTCAGTCAATGTCAGGATGAGTTACAATGCATGGCCATTTGGATGACAATGCATTTGAAAATTCATCAATACATGCTTCCTGATTCCTCCTATCCTGCTACTTGCGTGAAAGTGTTGATTGGTTGAATATAAGTGCACCTTCATGACAGGTTTTGAAATGTGCAACAATGGCATCTTGTGACATCCCTGGGTGAGCATCCATGTAAGCAAACACAGTCAACCAGTCATGAAGAGTAAGGTTTGAGTGTGATTGTACATCAAGACTTTTTGCTGAGCTCTTTAGGCCATCCTGATCAGTGACCTTCTTGGACTTCTGATGCTGATAGGGTGCCTGATGGAGTCAGGGTTTACATTTGCACTCTGGCCCGAATGAAGGATCCATGGGGAAAAGAAGCAGCTCAATAAAATTCACACTGGCCAACAATGGACCTGTGTCATCTCATTTTTCCCATCCAGAAAAACTCATGCCACGGTCCCGACACCATATTTTCCCACCTGTCAATGCATAATTTACTGAAATTCATCATGCATTATGTCTTATGCAAGGTTTCCTGCCGCCCGACCTGGGCTTTGCCTGAGCCCCATGCATAATGAGAGTTGTGTGCATGGCAAAGTTATGCATTGCAAGCGGTTGTACTGTAAAACCAGTAAGCCTCAGCAGAACCCTTACGACAGTTGACCATGTACCACTTGAACCTCTGTTTGGCCTAGTGATGAAAAATAAATGGTTCACTCTTGGCCCCAAGTCCTCCAATCAAAGAGCACGAAAAACGAAAGGAACGTTACGTGGTAACGTTATAAGCTAAACTGTGCAAATAGTAGGCTTGGCAAAAAAGGTAAGCAAATCCGCAGTCCCCATCCAATGTCCGTGGAACGTATCTCACAAAGTTCGAGCCTCGCAGTGGTCAGGGCGTCAACCTGCGTCAGTCCATGCACAAGTTACGGGTCAGGAGACTAGATCGCCACGCGCGAAATTTTTCCTTGCATCGTGTCATTAGACTCAGCTTAAATTCCACGCTAGCCGCATCACTAATGTTCCTCGCGAAATCGGAACTTTCTTTTTTTTAGCGGGGACGTAAGTCCTGGTTACCTCTTAAGTCACGGTTTGCCTTTGGGCGAAATCATGACTCACCACCCTCAGGTTGTTGATATCTGCATCGCCAGTCTGGCGATATACGTCGTTGGAAGACTCCTTCTGAAGAGGACTGGCCCGCCGCTTCCACCTGGGCCTCCTGGATGGCCTCTGCTAGGAAACCTGCTCGACATTCTAGTACATGCACCGTATAAGGAGTTCGCGACCATAACCAGAAAATACGGCAAGTGTATTCGCAGAGTTTGAGTTCTGGACTCATGTTTCCACACCAGGACCGATCATCCATTTCAACATATTGGGCACGCCATACGTTGTTCTCAGCTCTTTCAAGACTACTAGAGACCTGCTCGATAAGAAGAGCGCCATCACGTCGAACAGGCCACCCCATGTCATGCCGGATCTCGTCGGATGGAGCAAAGTCACGTTCTTCTTGAAATACGGCGACACACATAGGAAGCATCGCAAGTTTTTCCATCAGCAGATTGGCTCCAAGAACAGTCTTAAAGCGTTTTACCCTACCGTGGAAGCAGAAGTGAAACGGTTTCTGCGTAACGTGTTGAAGAGTCCTGATGATTTAGACATGCACACTCGCAGGTGGAGTGGTATTCATTCTTTGGGTCGTGATCGTGCTGATGTGGCATACGGTGGGCAGAATGGCGGGCTCTGTGATCTTAAAGATATCACACGGTTACAGTGTCAAAGAACATGATGATCCGTTTGTCGAGATGGCGAACACAGTCATGGATAATTTTATTCAGGTGACAACTCCAGGTATCTATTTAGTCGACAAGGTTCCAATTTGTACGTTCTTTGTTCCGTTTACGCTTTCATATATTTCGGTATCTGAAGATTGGCGACAGTGCGACGCCTTCCTGAATGGTTTCCTGGAGCTGGTTTCCTTAGGGATGCGAAACGATGGCAAAAAATGGTGAATGATACTGCGGACATGACGCATCAGTTTGTCTTGGATCACCTGGTATGTTCCATATTTACATCGTTGCCATCGTATGTCGATGCCCTCAGGCAAAAGGCGATGCTGCGCCATCCTTCACGTCGCGTTTGCTGCAGGAAGGTGTCACTCCACAAGATGAAGAAGTTCTGAAGTGGGCTTCTTTTTCCATGTATTTAGGTGTGTATTCCTAGTACTAGAACCGTTTTATATGCGATCACCTTACTCACATCCTGCATTTTATTAGGTGGGTCAGACACCGTGAGTAGGACCTCCGTTCAAAGGAATCACGATGAAGAGCTTTGTGGCAGACACCATCTACGATAATGGCATTTTTCCTTGCTATGACAATATATCCTGACGTGCTAAGAAGAGCGCAGAAAGAAGTGGATACTGTCGTTGGGAAGGAAAGACTCCCAACTTTTGAAGATCGTCACGCACTTCCATACGTGGATGCAGTCTGCAAAGAACTTCTCAGGTGGAACGTGGTCATTCCGTTCAGTGCGTATAATCCTGCATGTATATCTCAACTCTTTGATGTTTATATGACGTCAGTCACACATCACTTCGCAGGATGAAATCTACGATGGTTATTTCATGCCCAAAGGGACATGTCTCCTTGGGAACGTGTGGTTTGTGAACCTATGATACAGGAACGGCTTGGTTACTTATACTCGTTATTTTTAACATAGGTCCATTTTGTCCGACGCAGAGACATACCCGGATCCAGAGGTGTTTAACCCGGAGAGGTTTCTCGGTGACAACCCACAGCCCGACCCGCGTGAGGTGTGTTTTGGATGGGGACGGCGATCGTGTCCGGGAACACATTTGGTTGATGTGACCGTTTTTATCACTGTTGCAACCACCCTGGCGACATTGGACGTTTTGCGACGCGTCGAGAATGGTGTGGAACATATACCAAAGTATGACGTGACGGAAGGGCTTATTCGGTGAGTGGATTAGAGCGATCATATGTCCTCCATATAATTTACATATAATTCTGTTTCGTAGTCATGTCAAGCCGTTCAAATTTCGAATGGCACCTCGGTCGACAGAGGCGGAGGTTCTTCTGCAGAGTTAATTGTGCGTAATCATAGCCAATCATTTCATTTGGTTGAAGTCTAAAGTTGCACTGATGTCGGATGCACATCATGCACTATATTTATGTGACGAAAAACAGCCTATAGTCCACCTCCTAGCAGCGTTGTCAAAAAACGATTATCGACAACTGATATTAAATAAACGGCTTTGTCTATTTCGGAGCTCTAAGGCTTGATTGCGAAGTTCCTGCCGTTAATTATTTTACTTTCGATGTCATGATGATGTACCATCTAATACTAGGAGTGTTGGAAAACGCACCGATGCTCTCCTGTGTGTGCTCGCTCACGATGTTTTCAATTGAATCTGTCTGTTGTCGACTGAGACGCTCAGGGGATACCTGTAGCTGCGGAAAAAGTATTGTATAAGAATTGAACGAGTTCATGCGAACAGCCTACGCCAATGCAGTAGAATACTGGTAAGACGAGAGATATTCAGAAAATGTAGTCGTCTCGCCCAAACTTTGCACTATAGCGTAATTTACCGATCCCGCCTTGGAGAAGGCATGCATGTATGTCAAGGGTTGATGCTGTATGCTGGTCCCGGTCTACTTAAGTATATGTCTGTATCCCAAGACGAGACTAAGCCATCTGCTGAAACCACGAAAAATGTGCTGTTGTCAACCATGGTAATGCGCTTGGAAAAAAAAAACCACCTTGATAGATAGGATGAAAGAGCTACAGAGACGCAGACACATCGAGACAGCTAACAACGAAAGCATTGCTAGCATACCAGTACTAGGAGAAGGAAAATAGATGCTTGATAATGTTTCTGTCACAGTCGGTCCGCGTGCACCGACTGACCATTCCCAAGGTCCAAGTAATGACCAGACGAATCCTGTGGTAACTTTCATACCGTCCGGAGACATCCAGTGCACTCACGCCTTCTGCGTGTGCTTAAAACTTGATTGCTTTTTCGTGACTCTCACGGGTTCCAGGCTGTAACCAAGCCCTTCCACTCACTATTTGCGATTCCACGATTTTGCAAATAATGGTGTGGATGCCGGCGCGTATTGCCACCACTTCATGTAGTTTTTAGCTGTCATCGTTATCAGTATTTAGGATTTCTAGAGGTGAGAGGGCACCGTGTGTGAACAATTTTTTGCTCTCATGCCTCAATTGTCTCTCAATACATATGCTGATCCACCAAATAGGGATTCCCATATGCAAGCGAATCCATCAAGGGGATCGGATTGGCAGCCGGGAGCTAAGTGATTGGTCTGGTGGACATCATCTTCGGTGTCAATGCGTAGTGCTTCAGATGAAATTGAATACACTGACAACTCGCCTTTTGAACGCCAGACATACTTTGCAAGTGGTGACTGGCGGGCCATTTTCACTCGATGCCGTTCAACCGGGTCTGCTCACATGTCGAGTTAAATCCGGAAAATGGAGGAAAACGTACTATTTGGGAGCTGACAAAAAGGCACCATCCAGTGGAACTCAGATAGCTCAGTTGTCGCACAGCAGTGCTGCGAGGTGGAGTCGGGAGACGGTTTTTGCAGATCCGAGTTGTGAACTAGACTACAAAAAGACAACAATTAGCTTACCTTGTGTAAGATTGCAAGACCGAGCGCCGAGCGCCGAGTGAGCATTTTGATAGCGGGCTCATTGCTTGAGTGACGCAACGCTAAGCTGCTCGAACCAATTTAGAATAGAGTTTAACCCACCTTCCATTTCCTAGTAGCACAGGCATGTCGGCAGCCTTCCTCCGTGTCAAATTCACGTCATTCAGCGGCGGTTTATCCGACGCCATTACGAGATGCAGGGAGCGGCAGGTGCGGGAACCGCCACCTCGAAGAATTTCGGCCTGGAACGAATGTATGCTGCCAAGCAGTGCTCCAACTGCGAAACTGCTTGTCGAACGTGTAAATGGCAAGAGGAACAGAAAGTTTGGTTTGATGCTTTTGGGTTCCATGGAGTTTGGCAACCCCTTTCGGAATTCAAGAAGAGGCGATCTTAGGAGAGTTTCGGCAAGGAGGACTCTATTACGGTCCGTAACAGAATCAACTGTTCAAGTTGTAGTACGAGTCGTTGTTGAACTTGACGGATTCGTGGCCTACCTGTATCAAGGCTAAAGACCCAGTGGCCCGACAACGTGATGGCAGACGGAAAGGATTGTTTTCTAATGGCTAGTGTGCTACTTCACGCGGGCCGCCACTATGCACTCATCACATATTCTCACAACATCTATGGCCTTTGTTTCTGTGTGGGGAAATTTATGTAAGTTACCATTTCTGGGCCCCACTGCCAACTCGGAGTAGGTGTCAAGTGAAAGAAGAGAAGCTGGCTAGCAACACGGAATACATGATATGCGCATCACATTCCAGCTCGTAATATACTAATACAATCTAGCCTCCTCCCCAACTCAGAGTGCACGTTGCTTATCATCATCTTCGTTTAAAACAATCCTTATAAAATATAGCGTTGTGCATATATTCAATTCAGTCTAGCGGCAGCGTACCTCGTGGTATCACTCAATACTGTACAAGAAAGCAGCATTCCATCAGACCGCGTTTCTTCTACGGGATTGTAGAACACCTTGATGCCAAACTTCGCGCCGATCCCTGGTGACGAGTATGTAATTTTACGTGTTGTCATGAAGGTGGCTAATTACCTTGAGGCATGACTGAGCACGTCATGCAAAGCGTATTGGAAAATCGAGCAGATTTTCGGTAAGCAGCCACCCGGGCCCAGGTGTATATCGAATGTTTGTGATAGTAAGACACCGAGCGAGATAAGACGCCAGAGCAACGAGGCAGACACCAAGGAATTCGGTCCACATGACTCTGAGTTCATAGACTGTCGAGCAGAAGATACGAGCAAGTAGAGGAGTTGCATATACCTGCGTTGCGAATACTAGGCTTTTATACCCGTTATCATGCCCGAGTTTGAACATAGGCGACATGCTGGTGAATGGTTTATCAAATGGACGCAAGCGGAACAGGCACCCTCACTTGATCGGCTGGAGAAATGTTTCAGAAAATGGATTGTCATTTTAAAACATCATCGTCAAATAATGGCTTCTCTGTTCTTTACAGGATCGGGGAAGAATTTATGTAGTGGACTCTGTGTCCTGCTAGGTACGTTGAGGTGATTTTCTAAGAACTAGAGCCTTTCAAGTGAGACTCCGTGAAAGGTGGAATTAAGTACTCACAGCACTGAAGGAGACAATCCCAGCCTGAGTAAAGACTACTATTGCAATCATAGCCTAGAACGCGTTAGCGTTATCTTATTGATCCGATGCACTTAGGCGACAATTCCAAGTTCGACAGTGTTCTGCTTTAGGGGTTCTAGCCGTTGGTACTTTCAATACTGAGTCAGCGTGTTCATCTTGATAGTCCTATGGTCCACTTACTTGAATTCATTGAAGGTCACTCGCATCCAAACTTCCCCGTTCAAGGGGAATATGATCGCTTGATCGTTGGCACAACCATGCTGCGTTGACGTGCCGGTGCATACTAAGCTGTCTTGCATGTCTACACCTTGGCAGCTAATCGTCTGATGCGACCTAGCACGTGCGCGTGTGTGGCTAGCCAATGACATCATTATGTGATTGCTTATCGAGCATGTTCGATCAACCTTCTGGTGGGTGGGATGGGATGGACGAAAAGGCGGGGCCGACGAGATGGTTAGCAGGGGGCGGGTAGGGTAGGCAGGCAGTGGCAGAGGTCCTAGCGTAGGGTATATAGTGCTGTGTTACTACGTGTACTACGTGTTCGCTTCGTACTAGTGTTATCCCCTTCCGCCGCAAATTCCGTCTAATGTTATCTCCTGCTTCGTCTCCATCGCGCAGAGGGTTTTGGTCCAATAGAGTTCTGATTGGAAACACAGATCACGATCACTGGAGCTAATCTGTAAGATGGCATTTCTCACCACAGTGCCTCCCGCTACTAGTAAGTATCATGGATGCACTGCTTTCAGCACTTAAGTTTTGAAACCAGGGATTCGATAAGCCATGGCATAGCATGAAAAATTCAAACTTCAGATAACGTACTACACCAAGCAAACCACAGGTACTTGGTTTAAACCTGAAGAAGATCCTCCGCTTTTTTCAATCGAGACACGATTCGACATTTAAACGGTTTGACGTGACTGCAACACTAAACCGACATGTCAAAATTCAACGACAAAAACGAAATTACTTGACTCACCGTACGATCCCTTCCTTGACTTCATACTTAGGTACATGTTCCACACCTGTTTCAACATATCGTGACGCATTCACTGTCGCCAGAGCCATTGCAACACAAATAAAAATGGACATTTCTGCCAATTGCGCACCGGGACACGATCGTCGTCCCCATCCAAAACATGCCTCGCACGGGTCCAGCTGCGGGCTGTCGCCGAGGAACTTCTCTGGGTCGAATACGTCTGGATCGGGATATGTCTCAGGATCTGAGAGAATGAACTTACATTACATAACTCAGATGGGAGTGTTCTTGTAATATATATTGCCAACAAATCACGAACCAGATATTTCCAAGAAGACATACTCCCTTGGGAATAAAGTAGCCATCATAGATATCGTCCTGCGAAGTAACATGCATAGCTAGTGGCATATAAACTTCGGTCAGCCTGAGAACAGAGATGTACATGCGTTGAAGTACGTACCCAGTGGAATGACCACGTTCCAAGTTCTAAGCAGATGGCATTAACTTATGGAAGTGGGGCACGATCATCAAAGGTCGGAAGCCTCTCTCTCCCCCAACGACTTCTGCCTGCGCTTTTCTGAGGACCTCAGGATATAACGTCATGGTAAGGGAAAATGCCGTTAGTTTGGATGGTGTCTGTCGTAAACCTTTCAATGTGAACTGTTTGAGGGGAGATTCAACCCACGGTGTCTGATCCGCCTGAAAAGTATCGAATGGAAAGTTCATTTTCTCGAGATTTGTGCCTGGAAAACATACCCAAATACATGGAGAAAGAAGCCCACCTCAAAGTTTCTTCGCCCTATGGAGTAACACCTTCTCAGTGAAGCAACCGTGATGTGAACGATGGCGCAGCATCGCCTTTTGCCTAAGTCGACGCCAGTATACCACCCCTTGGACGTAAAAAAAAAAGGATTTACCAAGTGTTCCAAGACAAACTCGTGAGGTGTGTCCGCTGTCATGTTCACCATTTTTCGCCATCGTTTTGCATATGTGTGGAAACCAGCCCCAGGAAACCATTCAAGTAAGTGCCGCACTGGCGCAAGCGTTCAGAATCTGACTTCAGTGAAGTAAGAAGACGATGGATAGGAACCGTGTCGACCAGATAACGTCCTGGTGTCGTGATCACGGAGAAATTTTGCATAGCTATGTTCGCCATCTCTACGAAAGGATCATCATTCTCCTTGACACTATAACCATGCGAAATCTTCAATATTACTGTGCTCGTGGTTCTGCCCCAGACATGTCATATCAGCGCAATCGCTGAAAAGCAACCTGCGAACATGTGCAACCAGATCGTCGGGACTCTTCAACACATTGCGCAAAAATTGTTTCGCTTCTGCTTCCTCAGTAGGGTAAAACGCTTCGAGGGTGCTCTTTGTACCGATCTACCGTTGAAGAAACTTGCGATGCTTTCGGTACGTGTCACCGTATCGCAGGAAAATCGTGGATTGGCCCCAACCGACGAGATCACCACCCATTGTAAATTTGAGCCTGTTTGATGTGATAGCGCTCTTCTTCTCAAGTAATTCTCGAGTAGCCTCGGGGGAATTTAGAACAACGTATCGTATACCCAACACTTTGAAAGAGATGATAGGGCCTGGCCTAGAAAGGTCAACAACGTACATATTATCAACCAGTATGTACTTGCCATATTTTCTGCTCATTTCTCCAAATGCTTTATACGGTGCATGTATTGGAAAGTTGAGCAAATTTCCTAGGAGAGACAATCCAGGAGGCCCTGGTGGGAGTGGAGTCGTTCTCGAAACACGTCGTCGAACAAGGTATAGAGCAAAATCTACAAGGAAGACATCAAGGAGATAAATATTCATGATTTCTGCATATACAAAACACGGTCAACCAGGCGCAAATTGTTATGAGGTCAAGACAACTGAAACACCTTTTATATTACGCACTCCAGTTCCCGAATTGAACGCGTCAGATGGGATCAAGGCATCACAACAGCCTCTGCAGTGCTTGTCCTAACGATGACGAATCAATCGATGTATTAATACACCTGAGATATGATAACGCCTGATCCATAGTGTGGGATCCGCAAGTCGCTCGTGCTATGGTGGGAAATGTTTTGAAGCAATAGCAATAGTTGGTGGCCGCCAGTAACTAAGTAGCTTGTCGTTTAGTTCTTCTGGTCTCCTCTATGGCGGTCGGATTGCACTTTTAATCACGCACTTTTTTTTTCTGGGATCTCGCATCTTTTTTGGAATCTCGCATTTTTTTTGGGTTGATCGCGCACTTTTTTTTTTTGTGAATCTCGCATTTTTTTTTTGGATGATCGCGCACTTTTTTTTTGGTCGCGACTTTCTTGATCACGTGCGCCACACGTCGATTTTTTTAACAAGTTCATTTCACCCCTGGCATTAATTTAAGGACATCTAAGCAGAATTCTACAACGAAGGAATACCATTTGGACTGAGAATAGTCCGAAATCATCTGGTTCAAGATCAGAAACAGCTTGTGCATGTCAGACGGAAGAAACAGGTATTGGAACCAAACAGCGATGAGATGAAACTCAGTGGCTCACCAGGATCATAGCTACTAGTAGGATCCACACCCAGGATGCCCAACACAATACAAGTAGGCTGTCATTACCTGAACTGACAATGTTACTACCATCACAGATGACGAGGATCAATTTGCGTGTCATCATACTTGAGCTGGGCAAGTGAGTTCTCATCAGGGGGCTACTGCTACCCCGACCATCGCCCTTCCAAAGCCGTTTAGGGTACCAGCTTCCAGTCTTATGCTCCATTGAGGGAGTTGGCCAGACTGCGCGATCCTGGATAGACTGGTTGCAGTTTGAGGTATATAGGTGGGGAGGAGGGGGGCTTCCTGCACGATGGGAATGCTGTCAGATATACCTGGAGTGCAGGTACACTCCAACGGGTGGTGCAGGCACAAAGGGACCTTTCAGGTTCCCAACGGACACTTTTGTGCTGCCATGCAGTACCCACATGGGGACTGGCATCCTTCGCCAACCACAGGGGACCAAACGACCAACACAGAGAGATGACTTGCAGTCTTATACTCATCATCTCTCCGTGTTGCGAGCCAGTAGCATTGCTCACAAGCGGGACATGTGTCCTCTTGATTGAACGGATCTGCATAACCGTCTGGAGGAAGTCCTGGGAATTTATAGAGCATGTATGGGCCACCAATAGAATCGACGTCGATACTAGCTTCAGTCTCAGGCCCTCAGCATCACAGAGGCAGTTCCACACCTGTTCCTCTACATACATACATAAAGGATGTGAATATGATCTTCAATAGCATGGAGTGCTGTTTGTAATGATGTGCCAGGCCCGGGTCAGGCTCAGAGCTCCAGATCAGGCCCAGCTCTGGGAGGCTCAGCCCCACCCAAATTGTAAGCCCGGGTTTCCATTGACCCAGGCTCAAGCCGGGGCTGGCAGTAGTCTTTACTAATTGCGTCACCACCATGTCAATTACCACAAGAGTTCAATACATCGTTCATTATCGTGACTGCATCTGTTACGCTCAGGCGTAGACCTGAGTGACGAGGGGTGAGGGGACGTTAACGTCGCTATTCAGCTGACATGGCAAGGGTTGATAGACGGGCGATCCACTATCCTCAGCCTCAACGGTATGTCGTGAGCTGTTGACCTGGTCAACGTATGTTGTGACGCAGGGATGAAGGAGTCGCTTATGGGAAGCGATGATGAGGGGGACGAGGGGAACGCCTACTTGGTAGTAAGGCGAGGACAAGGGGGCCCGAGAGGAATCGATGATCAAGGTAGATTCGGGTAGGTCTAACTTGGGGAATACATCGAGGGTATCAAGAGGTTTATATACGCGAGTCTGAGGAGAATAAAGCGGAGCGTAAACGAGATGACTCGACTATAGAATGCGATGGAATCGCGAAGAAGGGAAGTGAGTCAGAGATAACAGTGTTAGTACAGCTGCGGATACTGCGGATGAGTCACGCTAAATAGGTAAGCGATGATAAGGAAAAGG
>JBBPML010000306.1:0-30835 GCA_038090275.1 Austroboletus novae-zelandiae | reverse complement strand
CCAATGCGATATGCTGGCCTTCATCACGGAGGTAGACTCCCACCTCCGTTACCCCTCCCCGTCCACCTTTGTCACCGCCCCAGAATCTCCCCCCATCTCAGCATCGTCCTCCCCCCTCAACGAGACCGAACTACAGGTTCTCTCCCGCTTCGACCCCCCACGAGTCCCATCTCCCCGCCCCCATGCTACCCTCCAATGCTTTCACTGTCACACGGTCGGACACATTCGTATTAATTGTCCTCGATACCAGTGCAACAAGTGCAAGGAATACGCTCCGGGCCATCAACGATTCTCTTGCCCCTCGTGGCCTCGCCGCTCTCCCGTCCTCCCCCCCTCGTCCTCATCCGGATCCTCCTCTCAGGGATCCTATCACCCCGCCCCACGCCGTCTCCACTTCCCTCGAGCTCGACGCTCTCCCGTCGCTAGACGACACGCCCGTTCCCCCTCCCCCGACATGGACCCATTCGTCTCTATGGAGGCGGACTTCAACGACGCCGGTTCTGGCTACGGAGATTTCTAGTCTTCATCATGGACTTGACCCTTAACCGGGGGGTAATGTTACGATCCACTTATACCCCTACCCCTTTTTCCCTTCACTCCTACCCTAGCTTCTCTACAGACACTGCTCTCGCCGTTCGAGTCCCGCCTGAGCCACTTTATTATTCCTCCTTTTCTTTATCTATGTTTACCTATTTAGCGTGACTCATCCGCAGTATCCGCAGCTGTACTATTATCGTTATCTCTGACTCGCCTCCCTTCTTCGCGATTCCATCGCATTCTATCGTCGAGTCATCTCGTTTACGCTCCGCTTCATTCTCCCTAGACTCACGTATTTAAACTCTTCGATACCCTCGATGTATTCCCCAAGTTAGACCTACCCGAATCTACCTTGATCATCGACTCCTCTCGGGCCCCTCCCAGTCCCTGCCTTATCGTCAAGAAGGCAGTCCCTTCGTCCCTCATCGTCGCTCCTCCATAGCGACTCCTTCGTCCCTGTGTCACAACATACGTTGACCAGGTCAACAGCTCACGACATACCGTTGAGGCTGAGGATAGCGGATCGCCCGTCTATCAAACCCTGCCACGCCAGCTGAATAGCGGCGTTAACGTCCCCTTACCCCCTCGTCCCTCGGGTCTACGCCTGAGCGTAACACATGGGCTCTTAACAGGTTGGTTACAACCACACTACTATCCTGCATCTGTTTGAACTCGTCGTACAACATTTGTACACAATGCATTGCACCCGCTATGAGCTGTTGTTCTGTCAGTGGCCCACTCTGGGTCATTCTGTTTTGCACGGGTAAAGACACAGGTGCAGGAAGAGAGTATGCCCCAACGCCGGATTGGTGGAGCAGGTCCGTGAGAGTGTGCAGGGCTTGATCAAGCGCTGCCACATCCACTGAAGAGAGGAGAGAGTTGTCAGTGGTTGGCACAGACATGGGAAGTATCAACCTGTTGTCTGTGCTGGGTTGACATCAGCCTGGCACACGTTCTGTCTGGGATAAAAGACATGAGCACCTTCAACAGAGAACAGAATGCATGTGCGAGGCATATGTGCCGTTGGACGCGCTCTGTGCGAGCATATTCATGCGTGCGACCTGCTCCATGGCGATTTGTATGTTTGCTCGAACAATTCTAGCGTGTTTGAATCTGCGAGGGTCGAGCTCGTCGTCGTCGTCGTGTCTCGAGATAACGGAAATGACGATACTGGATTGAACCCGCTCGTCGACGACGATTGATCGTGGCTGGAATCCCGGGGTCGGGATCGCGCCGTCACATTCTGTTGCTTCCGATCGGGAGTACATGCGACGTGAGGTAAACCGGCGTGTATTCCCGCCCAGGCGGGAACCGAGTGCCGTGGGAACGGGGTCACCGCGCGTCAACGCGGTGGCCACCAGGGGCCGAGTACATACTTACGCCCTAGCAGGGGCGTGACGGCGTGACGATACCGCCACGTCATTGGGGATCGCCGTGTTACTTACAAGATGCCTTTCTAGCATCGTGACGTACTGTTCTGTGCGTGCCGACATGCAGTAAGCGTTCCAATGCTTACAACGCGAAGGAGTATCATGACTGTCGTCA
This sequence comes from Austroboletus novae-zelandiae, assembly GCA_038090275.1. Taxonomy (NCBI): domain Eukaryota; kingdom Fungi; phylum Basidiomycota; class Agaricomycetes; order Boletales; family Boletaceae; genus Austroboletus; species Austroboletus novae-zelandiae. Next base: position 28,753 of record JBBPML010000306.1, on the reverse strand, counting down.
TGCTAGTACAGCCCACGCAGTAGCCAAGTTCTTGATCGCATATAAAATCGTTCGTCCCGAGATGACATGTACGAGAAAAACAGACAATACCCAAAGACACATGGGCAGATCAAAAAAATCGCCGACAATGTGACCCCGACAGCCATGGGGCTATGTTGCATTTAGTACGTGCGTGCCTCAACCGTAAGGCTGTACATGCAGGCGGGGAGACGGGCTCGTCGGGCTTCCGTCAGCGGCGCAAGCGCCTTTTTCAGAGGGGCGATGTCAAACGCAGCCACTGCAAGAAAAAAATATGTCCTTACCAGGACGGCACTCGAAAAACCAGTCGTGCTAGGCGCCACTAAAGGCAATGGCTCTAGGTCAAGCGCCTTTCTCGCGCGCCAAACGGCACAGCCGTGTACCGCTCGGTGCGGGGTCAACCAAACCATCGATAAGCGGGGTCGGACGTTTTCGAGGAGCGATTGCCAGTTTACAATTTGGAAATATTGTCATGCGGTGCTAAATTTGACGATAACTCGTATGAGGAAACGGGCGCATGTCTCAGAGGGACATTCTCGAATGTGACAGAAATATATCGTGTTCGGCGGCCCGTTCCTTGTCACATCTACCATTGATCATTTCCGAGTTTCTCAGAAAACACAGGATTAAGTGGTCACCTTTTATTAGAATCCCCATATGCGTATGCTTATATCAGTCTTCGACCAAAATGTCGACCCACCGCCAAGAATAGAAGGTGGTCGAGTCAGGCAAGAATGACCGTACTCTCTGGGACGAGAGGAGAACAAGCCGATTCAGGGCAGACAAGGGCGGGATAGTGAGAAGTGTGCCGCGACCAAAAGTGAATAAATTGTATCGGGGGTTATTTTCGTCCGCGAATTGCATTTGCGCAAATCCGCCACGTATACGTCGACGTGACGGTGAGGATGACGGAGCATGTGCACATGTGATCGCTGAACATCGCAACATCAACCCGCACAATATCGTTGACTGTGGAATTATGGCGCAATGAGTCAAGGGGCCGCAGTTCTCTGGGGAAATCGATTACTGATCGATTTAGCCAAGAAGATGGCGGACCAAACTGCGCACCTACAATCTGCCAACGTGGTGCCTCGAAACCTATTACGACACCCTATGAAGATGACGGCATAAAAAATCTGGATCGAGAAATGCTTTGTCTTGCTGACACGGGCGATGGGATGTGAATTCGAGGGGAGTCCGGGGGCCGAGCCAAACGCACCAGTACGAAATGATTGTGCATACAGATATTATGGTTTATAGATCCGAACCACCGGGTACAAATGACTGAAATTTGTGAAATGCGATCGCGGAGCCGCTCCGCCGTACTTCTGCTCCGAGTCGACCCGAACTACAGCATAAAGAAGTATCGTGGGGTAAAAAAAAAAAAAACCGTCACTGCGAGCGCTGCACACTCACCGGATAGAGACACGAACGGTCGTATCGCCGCGTCACATCTTCGGCACCGCGTGTGGAACACAGGAGGGGAAATCCCTGGCGGCGCAAGTTGCGTGGGTGACCGGCAGAGTAGTCGTTCTTGCAGAAAAAACACGGGTGACAACAAAGCAGGCGGTGTTGAAAAGTTGTGTTCTCGCGAGTCGCTAGAGTGGTCGCGTAGTGACACTGCCACTAGCCAAGTTATTTCCCCTGGCAAACGCACTGCACTTACTCATGGCTAAAATTTGTACCGTCTCGATTCGATCAAAACATGACTCGAGCCTCAATGCCAAGATCCAAAGTGTGTGTATGTACTAGTGACCAGTCGGGGCCGGGGAAGGAAACTTGGTACCTCCGGACACCCTGACTTGCTGTGACTCCGCATTCTCCCCCCTTTCCCAGCTCGAATAGGAATGTGTTTCGTGGGCTCGCGCTGTTGAGAAAGGCGGTTCTACTGAGTCAAGCGAAATTTCTTGTGACCCCTCGTCTCCCCAGAATTCTCGCGCCAGGGACCGCGGCAATGCACCCATAATTTAACGGAGGCTGCGCCCCCGACGATAGACGAGGTATATAACAGGTCTCCCTGGCCGACGCTTCAGATCCAGACCGCAATCGCCAATCTTCCCCCACCGCGACCATCTGATACATCTTCTCACACATCACACGCAATTTTCTCCCTCCTCGCCTTCGTCAAACTCTTTCACCGTCGTCGCCTTGCACCCAGAGCGATGTCCGTCTCGAGAAAACAAGTGCGCTTCAACGACGACAACATCTTCTATTCCCCCCAACAGACACCCAAATCCTCGCCGGCCCTCTCCGACTCGTCGCTCCCGTCCTCTGGCGACGACTCGTCCGGGCCCTGTACTCCTCCCCAGAACAACTATGTGTCCCTCCCCCTCCCTGACGGCCCCGTCGCCATCCACCCTCTTCTCGCATTCCACCCATATGTCCCTCCCGTCATCTATGACGCCTCGCTTCCCCCCAACTCCCTCGCACCAAACGTTCATGCATCACCGCTAAGCCTTCCCCCCCGTGTGCTTGACGAGCCAGCAACGCAGCCCAGCATGCACACCATGACGCTCATCATCGACCAGTTCCCATGGCGGCTGACCATCCCGCCCACGAAACACTTCGTTTCGGTCCGCGACCTCTTGGAGGCGCTCTACTGTTTCCTGCGACACCCTGTCCTCCCATCAGAGTACAACTCGCTGCCGACGCAAGCGCTCAAGGACGAAGTGTCGATTGCGTTCCATAGCCGGTGTGCTCGTGCGCCGTCGAAGGACGTCGCGGACGAACAGTACCAGAAGGGCGTGAAACGGATCGACTTCTTGCGCGGCCGGACACATTTCATGGGGCTGTCGAGCACAAAGGTCGGCCCTGACGTTTGGGTCCTGAACCTGGCTTGATGGGCGACTGTGGGAGTTATTCTTATATCATATTTTTCTCTTTCTTGTTCTTCTGTCTCCTTTCCCCTCCTCTCTTCTTGGCGACGACACAGGACAATGAAAAAGACAAAACCGAAATAAATCTGGACCAACTGGCATGTAGCATACCCCGCATCGGTTTCTTATTCGTATCATTACAGAAGTTTAGTGCTTCGCTTTTAGTTTTCTTTAGATCCCTTGTGCTTTGTTTTTTCGGGTTTGGAACTATTCTGGCTCTGTAGACGAAAAATTGTTGTACTTATAGATAGCCTTGTGTGTAGAGTAAAAAAAATAAACATAAAACTACGACATACTACTCTCCGAGTCGGATCAGTGCGTGTGCTGCGTGCCTGTTGGGGGGCTACTTTTTATCACCGCATACGTGTCAGAGGCACCCTGTTTAGTCAGAGTCACTGGCACAGCTGGGTCTCCTTGCAACGCAGACCGCAGACCGTCCTGGCAGTGTCGCTCTCCACATGCCCGGACGCTGTGATGGCGTCTCCCTGAGAATTTGGTCCCGCCAAAAACAATTCGATCAATTATGATTATCTTATCAGTTACGGCCACCGGGTTTAATCGACATCTAATTCCGGACGAGGGACATAGGGAGAGGGGCACGTTGCATCATCGAAGCCAACGCGCGACGTCACCGGCGACATCATCACAAACACGTGTATATAAACGCGCTCCGGAACACAGGGGTCTCCTCCAAGACACTACCATGTCGACACAAGGATCTGGAGACAAAAGCCATCCAGGCCTCGGAGAGAGACTCAAGTAGGTCCTTTCTAGCGTGCCTTTCGTACGTTTACTGAGCAGGAAACCTGGCCAACCAGGGGAGCTGTGCACGTCGTCCATGGTACGTTGGTCCCCTATCTGTGCTGCGGGTGACAATTTACCCTTTGGACGATAGGCATGGGCGAAAACATTCGTGGGTCCGTCATGAGTGGGTTCGAGTCCCTCGGTGGGACTGGGTCCGACGAGGCAAGAGCCAAGGATGAGGGAATCGTTGCTCAAGGTAAAGCCGAGATCGAACAGGGCCTGGCGCGTATGAAGGGAACCGGGCCGCCGAAGGAGACGTCTACAAAGGCATCGGAACAAGCCCTGCCTCCTCCTGCCCAGGAGACCAGTCAGACGGCGGTACCTACGAACGACCAACCACAGGCTCAGAAGCCAGAGCCAGAGGCAGGCGGAAAGGCGGCGACCAGTGGGCCTGGTACGGAAAATGTACAAGACAGCGCTCAATCGCAGACGGGTTCGTTTCGCCTTGGGTCCTCCGTTGATACGTGTACCTGATTCCTCGCCAGCACCCGAGACACAGACAACTGAAACAACGGACAAGGGCACTGTAGATGCACCTCAGGGGACGGGAAGCGCATAAAGAGCAGGCGATGTAAATGAATCTCCGCGAGTGTAATGTTCAAACTCAGATTAGGTTTCTCGAGAGACATCCAATTCAGTTCGCCTTGGAGGTGTTTGCACAGAGGCACACACACACTAGGAAGCCTCGACACTGCCCAACCAAGCAGCTTTCCCGACCAAGTTTGTTGTGGGTTTTGCCGTCGTCCTACTTGTGAGTGTCTTTTTATTTTGCCATGGCCAGTGTCGATGTGGCGGCTGTTTCCCTCTCTCTTGTGCTCAGAGCGCATAAATCCGCGTGTGTGAGGGATACCGATTGTCGATGACATCCAACTACCCATTTCTCCTGCCGAATACTCCCATCGTTTCTGTGATCCATGTGTGCAGATGTCTCTTTGCACGAACGCTTCTGGCGCGACGTGGCCATTGCAGCGGGTCATGACCGGGAAAACCTGGGCCCGCGCGCCATCCGGGATGCCGTCCAAGGCATGATGCGCAACTACGAGTTGGACGAGGTTCCCGGCTTTGAGACGCCGGAATCTGACGCTGGCGTACCCGACACGACTGATTTCTCGCGGCATTCCGCATTTGCCCCCGTCTTTCGCATTGCGTCAAGGACGCTTTCGTCTTTGGGTTGCTGCAACATCGGACGGCCCATCTTTGTCAATCCCCGCCGTTTGCTGCGTCGTCGGATCAGTCACCCGGAGCCCCCCGATCACTTCCCAGGCGGTGGGAATCCTGGTATTCAAGCAGGTACAGGTAACGCGTGCTACCCAATGAAACCCTATGATTTCGTTGACTGCTGCACATGCTAGATCAGCCCACTCTTCCGACACCGGCTATTCACGGTGTTTCTCCTTGGCATCAGGCCCCCCATCTACCGCCGTGGACGCCCCAACACTTTGTGTGGGCATTTCCCACTGGGCATTTAGCCTGGAGTCCCCATCCTCAGCTTGGCCCGTCGGTTCCTGCTCTCCCTGGTTCGATACCTCAGTGGACCCCGGGTACGTGGCCCCCACTCGACTGGGCGCGCGATGTTCCCATCCGTCTTTCGGATTACATCATTCCCAATCCCAACAATCCCCATCTGCCGTTGATCGATTGGAACGTTTCTAAACACGCTTTAACAGCGAAGAGGCTGACGCCCAACCACGTCGTCGTCGACATGGACAGTATCTGGGGTGACGCCGTCACCCATACCAACGCCGACACCATCGTCGTTACATGCGACGTTGGCCACGCGTCAACTCTCTGGGGCCCAATCGTCGTCAAACGTGAAAGCGGAGTGACGCTGCGCGACCTGTTCGATGCCATCTACAAGCATTTTCAAGTCCCCCTCACGTACGCCGAGGTGCGGTACGTGTGTAATCTCCATCCGAGCAACTATGATCGATTGGCGGATGCGTATTATGAGCGATGTCGGGAAAGCGTAGCACTGCCTGGCTGGGAAGCGAGGCAGGGGTTTCGACGAGTGGATGTGTTGGGCGATCGAAAGCACTGGTGGGGAGCGTGGATATCGTCTCACCATGGTGCTTGGTGTCTCAACCTGGGACTCGTGAACCCGTTGCACCGCGTACCTCCTCGATGAATACTCTTTCAACATATTTTTTTGTCGTTTTATTCCTTTATCATTCCCCAGCTCCTTAATGGAGATGGGGTACTTTGTAACCGGAGAACAGGAGTGACTTGGTATTGGTGGTATCGTACGATGAGATTTACTTAATCGCGTCTGGACATTTCGGTGAACGCTTGTAGCTATTATCCATTTCGCATACCTAGCAGTACCTAGCTTCCGATAATGTCCACACAGCAGTGCTGCTCACATTTATAGATGTTTCTCCCATGTTCTCTGGGTTCCGCGGCGATTGCAAGGGGTGGGCGTGAGCTCGGAAGGACGGAATTTCAGGCTTGTTCAAGATACCGCCTTGCAGCCAAACGGATGGGGAGGAGATATGCACTCCAGATCTTCCAAATGGAATCCTAACTCTTCCGAGATGTGCTGGTCAACAGTACGCGAAATATTTATTCAACAGCATCGGGACAACCGCGCCTCAGAGATCCGACCACGCGTACGTACTGACATCGGCGCGTCATATATAGAACATGAAACGAGGCACGGATCAAGAGCTCTGCGAGCAGAAATATCGCATTTGCCTGGCCAAAGGGTTACATACGTACATTCGGGACAAATATAGCCTTTAGACCCAAAGTTTAACTTTGTCCAAATTTACCCGTTTCGTCGAGATAAGCAGCTGCGCTCAGACGTACACACTACGAAGCCACACGATGAGCAGGGCAGCGCGTGTAAACACTTGGTAAAGTATACTCACAACAATAACCGGCCAGGCTTCGAGGTATGAACATAAATAGCTTGCATTGCCGAGTTTCACGAGCCATCATGCCACGCCAGCCTTTCATTGGAGCGCAGGGTCATCATTACATCTCGGATCGGAGCCCATGGTCTTCTGAGAACGCACGGGGCGTCTGATAACATGAACGGGCTCCAGATTTCGGACCGATTTTGACACCGATATCGTTGACTCGGGGCTTGGTCCGAAGCTGTTGGCCATTTCCGTGGATTGTGGAAGGTACGATTCGAGGAAAATGACCACGTCGTCGTCTAGAACCAAGGTGGTGGCGTGTTCCAGCCTGTTCCGACTTGGCGTCGGAGCCTGGAGCGGAATAGAAAACGCGAAATTGATGGCGGTGTTTGGCACACAATGCTTGTTTGTCGTTTTCTTTTCTTATTCCTGTGCAATCCATTTCCTGAAGTGCTGAAAAGCTAGCGGTTGGAGTTGGCTCCACCATTATATCATTGTCAACCAAGCTTGGCGCTTACGGTTTGGGATGTGATTGCGGCCCCAACGGTCTACAGCTCGCACAGTGTGGTCTCAGTGGGTCACAGGCTGGTGAGTGGTTCGGGAGCCGCAGGCCGCGCAGCCTATGCCGAGAAGCTAATCCGGAGGCGGATTAGTAGTGGTTCGGGCACTGACTACTCCACCGAGAGTGGCTATGATGTATGTAAGTGTCGTTCAGGCTGTGTCATATGACTATGATGTGACGCGGCTCTGGCGAATTTCCGAGGCAGTGCTGATCGGCGCCTTTGATCTTTAAGTTATAAAATATGCCCCCTTTGTTCTGGACGGCCCACATCACTGATCGCCCATCATGTCTGCGCCATACATCTATAGCCCCTCGACTTTCGAACCTACTCCATACTTTGGATACGGCACGTACAAGCAAGTCACGCCGTTCATCCCTCCTTCCCAGCTCCCGGGCCCGTCTGCCCCATTCCCGACCGCATACCCCCCGTCCCCATATTCGAGACCTGGCACACCTCGGGGCACACCCCGGGTGCACTTTGAGGACACGTATTGGATGCCTCCTCTTGCTCCACGCACTCGCAGGCCATCATGGCACGGCGAGGTACCGCCACCCAGTCCCTTCCTCTCCATCCCCTCCACGTCGACCCACGTCCGACGAAGCTCCTTCGGCGGTGCCTACCGCTCCTGGGAGACCCCCTGGACCAGCTCCTCGCCCCAATTCGAGATCCATCCCTTCCTCAACGGCGAGGCCCCCGTCCCCGATTTTTACTTTGACCTCGCCGCACCGTCTTTTTCTCCCCTGATGCGGGTCGGTTACACACAATCCGCCATCGTCTCCACCGAAGACCTCGGTCTTCCTGCGATGATGCCGCACGTCACGCGTATGCGTATCACGCACGACGCGATCCCGCAGTGGCCGATCGACCTCGCTTACGACAGTGACGGGTACAATGCGTCTCCCCCGATCACGCTCGGTGATGTGCTCTATGCGATCCATGCTTCGTTGCGCCAACAGATCAGGCAAACGGACTGGGTACGACTCAGTACGTCTGCGCAAACGGATATCGCTCGTGCGTATACGCAGCGGTGCGGGAGCGTGCCGTCGTCAGCTCAGGTGGAAGCAAGCCAGGGTGTGAAACGCATTGATTATCTGCGCAACAAGCACACGTTCAGAGGACTCATCAGAAGGCGAGACGAGGACGGACTTTACCATTGGAAGTTGATCACAGCCTGAAGTTGAAGATAGTTACTGTTATTTATTCCAAGTCTAGGATTATTGTCTACTGTAATACTTTAGTTACGTCCGTTTCGCAGTGTGCCTCGGAAATGTATTTTTTGCTTCCACTCCTGGCCGACAGAGGCAGTGTATGTAAATGGAAAAGGGGGTGAGAGTAGCCCTGAACGGTTCCATGAGGAACATTAAGGGGCGTGTCATATCACACCCCTCCAAGCGAACATTGACATACAAAACCACGACATCTCCTGCGGCGAAATCAAGAGCAAAGCGAACGCCATGACGACTATCGCGCCTCGTGAACCAGAGCACCCTCGAACATGGGAACGGAAACCAGGCAACTTTACAATGAAAGTCAAACGTAAGAAGAGGTCCTATTAAGAAGATTCATTTTAAAAAATGACTTGTCCACATTCCTGAACACGTCTCGCCGGGTAACCCGGACCGCGCTCAACAATATACTGTCTGGAAATCCAGGTTCGCATCCCGAACGCCCTGCACGTAGCCGTGTTCTAGAAACGACAAGTCAGCCGACCAACGTCGAGATAGATCCTCAAGGCACATCCTCACCATATTCCCAAACATGGTGGCTGAATCCGTTTTCAGCGATGTGGCCGTGCGCCCTCTTCTTCTTCCACGGACCCTGGAATCCAAGCTCAGAGACCGCATGCTGGTTCGCGACGACGTGCACGAGGAATTGGTAGGCGTCTTCCCAACCCTGTTCATACCCCTTGTTGAAACGCCAGTGTTCGTAGTGCCCGGGGTGTCTCGACCAGTAGCCGATGTGTTGGTCTTCAAACTGTTGAGAAACAAGAATTGAAAAAAGGGCATGGCGGACTGACCTACAGCGCGGCCCAATGCGGCAGCCTTCCTTCCCGCTCGATCTGGATCATCCACAGGAACGTCGCCTTTCGTATACACGCCCACGCGATCCGGGAATATACCTGCTGCCACCACATCTCGAAAAGACCAACCGTGATCGCCATGATATTGCTTCCTGTACGTCCAAAAGAACCATCCTGCGCAATGCTGCTCGAACAAGGCGAGCTGTGCAGCAATATACCTCGCTCGCTCTCCTCGTTCGTCGATGGGACCTTGTAGTGAGCCAGGATTCAGGCCACCGGACCACTCCCCGACCACGAGTGCACCGCCAGCATCCTCGAGAATACCTGCCACGCGGGCAAACGTCTGCGGCGTGGGTGCATTTGGATCCATGAACGACATGGCGTGCTGTGTGGCAGGCGTTGAGATATCCTCTGGAGTGAAACAGCGGTAGAGGTGGTGGTCCAGACAGACCGGCGCCGCGGTTTCGGGAAGTGATTTGACAAAGTGAGCATAATCGTCCGACATCCAACAATCGGATATGTAAATCGGTAATCCAGATTCGATCGCACGTAGTTCATTGATCGTTTTTGCGTACCAGTCTTTCAGCGTGGAATGCGACGGTAGTTTGGGTTCGTTGAGCAGCTCAATGCCGATGATGTTGTTGATAGGTGGATCGTGCTGTGAACGCAACGACTGGACAGCATACAGCAAGGTACGAAGGACTCGGGTGGTTAACTCTAGATTGGACCGAGTGGCGAAGAGAACTGCGGGAGAAGACGTTCCTGAGTGAGAATCGTGATTCTGCTTCCCGGGAGCAGAGTGCAAGTCTGCAAGTCGTATATTAGGAAGTTGGAGGGTGGGGAGAGATTCACGGACCGAACAGGACGCCAATGCCATATCGCTGAGCAGTCTCGACCGCTCGTACGATTCGGATCCAAGCACCCTCGAATACGTTGCCAAAATCGTGGAAATCTGTCCCCGACAACAAGGTGTGATCGAGGCTGCACAAATGGTAATAACCGATCTGTGTGTGGCCCAGCGTAAGATAGGTGCATGCGTGATGTGGACGGCAGTACCGGGATCCGCACGGCATTTATGCCCCTGATGGCGAGCCACTCAAAGTCGTCGCGTGTGATCCAAGTATCCCAATGGCGTTCCAAGTTTTCCTTTGCGCACGCACCCTTGGCCACGTCCAGGTCGCTTTGCGCGGGTGGTGCTGCCTGAGCAAACGGGGTCTCTGAGATCCACCGCTCCAGGACGAACCAAGACCCTGCTAGGTCTGTGATCGAGTTCGATGCATCAACGTCGACGCCTTACCAAGGTTGACACCCCTCTGCTTTCGATAACGGTATACTTGTTCGTCGGCGGTGGCATCGCCTAGATCGACTGACGAGCTCGCCCGTGAATGGCCGACGTGCTTGAGTTTGTTCAAGAATTTTCCGAACGACGAGTTCATCGCAAGCGTCGAAAGGGGTTTAGCTAACTTTTTTTTTGTTTACCAAACAAGTCAGCATTTGCTATTCCCAAGGAGGCTCGAATTCGGCGAAACTTCGGACGGGACCGCGCCTACCCATACAGCATGGCCAGAATGTCGTGCGGTCTTCTCATGAGAGACCCTAAGACTTTTCCTCACATTGATGCGATCAGAGCGGTCGTACAAGTCGGTCCTACGTGCCACCGGCCGTGATATCACTCTGGCCACGGGGCCGGTGGATCGTGGATGGAGGTCGAGTTAACCACTTGGCTCCCTGGCGCGAGGGTGTTTGGATCGGCGATCGTCCAGGAAGCCAATCAATCGCCTTCATTTCGGCTAGCCCTTTAATGATTTCATGCGTCCTGGCGGCGAGCAGCACTTTATCGTTTATCTTTGTCTCGTGGGATGGCGACTACTCCGGTAATTCATTTGGGGGTTCTAGACCCGAGTCGCGGTGTGAGTCACCGAGTGCGTGTTCATTTCGCTTTTCCCCATTGAACCGCTGGACTGAACATCAACTTCCTTCCGTCCGACATTGCGTTACCCGGCGTTCACATGCAAATATAGGCGGCGTTCGCGACGAATTCGAAGGCGGTTGAAGAGCAGAAAAGGTCGGGTCACACGCGCCATGGCCGTAAATGGCGAACATGCGGCGGCCATGCGCCCTCGGGAAGCGCCTACGAAGGACGCATCAAACTTTACCAGCGCCTCAAGGCGAAACTAAACGCAAAACGCCGATTCAGTTGGCCTTCGCGTTTACCTCAGCTCTGCCAGACTCGAACCCCCCTCCGAACGTCTGGCGACTGCCGTGTGCTTCCCGACTCGACACGGACTTTCCGGACAAATCAAAGACGTGATAGTTGAGTGCATCTTGCATATGCCCATCGGACTCACGACCACCCTCGCGTTTTCGGCAGGCCACCCTCCTAACATCCGGCATATCGGCGGAGCACTCCCGTAGTTTCTTTAAATTTTTTTCTGGGGGTCCTCTTACGCTTTGCAACATGCCTAGGTCCTGCCACCGACATCCATCAAGGACCCTGAAATCTTCTTATCGCGCCTATATAACTCGAATGCCAGCCAGTCGACTTCTCCATCCTCCACTCAGAGGACTCTTGACGGCCCTACATTCACGACCTTCTCCATAGACGCGATGACATCCTACTTGCGCTACATCTTTGGCGGTCACTCTCGCGACAGCTCTCCCTCCCGCGAGTCTTCCAAGTCCTGGCGCTCTCGGTCCAACCCAACACCGAACTACATCTACGCCTCTCCTAGCGCACCCTCTGGCGGGCCCAACTCCCTACCACGTCTGAAGACGAAACGTAGCAATAGCTACTCTGCACGAACTAACACGCCTTCACCGTTGCGATTCTCTTTTGACACCGCCGCTCAGGCGTCCAGCTCCGCCGGCGAAGTAAGGTATGGAACGTCACCCAAGGCCGACCGAGCACCGTTGTACCGCCGCGCGAGCTACAAGTCCTCCGAGCACCGTATGTATCGTGTATACATCCATCCAGCTCAATGACTGACCTCGCTTGATCACAGTGGCACATTATGCCATGCCCCACAGTCCTTCCGTGACACCGTCTGTGTCGTTTGGCGCATCGTCTCGCACCAACTCGAGTTCGTCGCTCTTGCCTGGATCCGCTCCTCCTGGATCTTCTGTCGGCAGCTCCTCGCATCATGCGCGATACGAGCGACGACCGTCGCTGAGACAATATCCCGCTTGGCAAGGCAGCGTATCCTCTGCCACCGGATCCGTGCATTCTTGTACGTCATATCTCTTGGTTGCAGATTCGCCTCTGACCCCTCAAAGACGCAGGCAGCACCGAACCTAGAATGCCCCATCCGACCTCGTTACATATGCATCCACTCTTTGCCTCGACGCGCCTGCATAGCGCGCCCATTTCATACGACGTGACATACACACCCTCTACCCGTACCGTCCTCGACCGCACGACGCATACAGCTGTCCCGGCGCACACGCTCGCTCAGCCAGCCACGGACCCACCGACGCCCGTCGCCGCACGCCTCGTGCTCCGCTCCGACAAATTCCCATGGCCGGTCATCGTCGGCCCGTCCACGTCCTCCCCCGGCGGCGCCACGTTCCACGTCGGGTCAGGCAAGTCGAATCGCTCGTCGAGCGTCACGAACCTAGACCTGCTCTATTCGCTGCACGCGACGCTCCTCACGCGCGTGACCCCACAGGAGTGGGAGGCCCTCGGTCACGGGAGCCGAGCGCAGCGCAAGGTGACGCGCGCGTACGAAAAGCGATGTACCAAGATGGGCGGCGGCTGGGAGGGAGGCGTACGTCGGTTGGATTGGCTGCACGGCAAGACGAGACTGATCGGCATCGAGGTCGAGAAGCATAGCAATGGCCAGGGTACGGGCAAGTTGGTCTTTTCTAAAGCTTGATCCTGGGGGCGTGTGCACTTCCCCTTTTCTCTTTCTCTCTTTCTCCTTTGGATGGACATGACGTACATGGGTAAAAACTCTTTCATATCTACGGTCGTCGTTGCAAAAGGACGAGTCAACTCTGGGACCTTGGTAAACATAACTAGATAGCACAGCGTACGTGGATCGTTGACGCTGATATTTGGCACTGGGACTCATGGCTGTGACTTTAAACACGATGGCTCGTTCTGGATATCACGTATGTACTGATACACTTTTATCTGTAATACTATGATTGCGGATGATGACCCAAGAATATCTAGAATATATGGTATTCAGACCTTTAAGTTACCAGGGTTGTTCGAGTTTGGGAGGACGTTTTTGGCATTTTTCGAAGCGGCAAATATTCATTCAATTACATATATGTACATCCTACAGAAAGAGAAAACGAAAACGGCTTCTCGCGTTGACCACCGTTACAACGAGCAAATACCGTGTGGTGTCAAGGCGGCATTTACCATCCGCAAACCTCACGTCCTCTGATGCGGCTTGACCAACAACGGTAGTTGAGCCCGGCGAGTAGGATCGCTCCGCAACACCGGATGCTGCGCGATGCTGACTTTACCAAAAACCTCGTTCGCAGGCACTCCGAGCTCAAACTCGAACGCTCGAACGAGGGTAAATAACATCGCCTTGATCCTATCGTACATCATTTGACGCGATCAGCAGGACGACAGAAAGTCCTCGGACATCGACTCACTCGACGAGGGCAAACCGATAGCCGATGCATGATCTCGATCCGCCGATGAAGGTCAGCATATTGCCCCAGACGCCCGGAACGCTAGAGACCGCCTCGGGTATGTCGTTCCACCGTTCAGGTCTGCACTCATACGTGCGTCACCATCCGCCCGAAGAAGAGGCCCGAGAAACGTACCTAAATTCGTGAGCATCCGGTCCCCACAGTTCTTTGGAGTGATTCATCGCTAGTATCGAGATAGTGATCTCGTTCCCCTTGGCGATCCTTGATCATGCAAAACGTGAGTAGTCATTTATGCCCCACGTGTTAACGTGTACCACGACTTACGGAATACTGTCGCGCACAATGCCATGTCTGTCCACGAAGGGCTTCTCGACCGGCAGTACGTCATCTTTCATCGCAATCCGCGGTGTGACCGTAACGGGCGGATGCACACGAAGGATCTCTCTCACGACCGCATCAAGGTAGGGCAGCGCCACGAGCTCCTCCATGGATGGCGTGTCGGTATCAACTGAAAGAAGCTCATCCCGAAGCCTTGTCTGAACTTCAGGCGTTTTAGCTAGAGAAAACAGCGCCCAGGTGGCTGCGGAGCTAACGCAAAATTTCCTCAAACCTACACGTAATGATAGTGCTTGACATCATACCTAGTACTTTCATGACCAGCTAAGAGAAACGTAGGCACCTCTGTAAAATGCATCAATTGGCATGTACCGAGATCTTCCAAGTAAAACTCACGGATTATGACATCCTCATCGGATAACTTCTGGTTCTCAGAAACGTCTGTGGCCATATTCGCCTTTACTAACAGAGAGAGTAGGTCTCGGCCATATCCTTTTCCGGTTTCGCCTTGAAGGGCTGCCATCTTCGCATTCGTCAGTAGTGCTTTGCCGATCCGCATCATAGTATCCTTGGCAACTTGTAGCTTACGCATCTTAGCAGAGGGCTGCAAGTCAACATGAGTAAAGTGACAACTTCAAGAAGACAAAAATGACGCCCACGATGAAGCGCAGCACTGGGATTAATACGCGCAAGATACTACCGACTATACTGAAGTTCTGAATCGCATAGAACATAGTGGATACCGCTTCGTTCAGCTCGTTTGGATTGTCGCTGGGATCGAGCGAGTTAAAGTCATAGTTGAACCCTACTGAACGTCAGCATATATTAGTTCGTTTGCGGAACAGGTGTACCAGCTAGACCGATGACGTCAAGCGTCAACCTGCTCAACCATGGTGCGACATCGATACGTGTGCTCGTGACCGTTACAGCAGAGTTCTTGGCGATTTCTGAAGACCATAAATCACGAAGCTGGGATCGATTACAGATGTAGTTAGAAGCCATTTAAAGAATAACGACGACTCGCACTTGGGAGGACTTGGCATAAAATATCTCTGTAAGTACCCGGATTTGTGCTGGGCCGAACGCAGGATTCTGAAGCTTCTTTAAGCACAACGATTATATTTGCCAAGGACTTCTGACTACCATTATGCGTCTCTGTCGAACTCATAAGTCATTCTTGCTTTCGTCAGAATAATCAGTCCAAACCTGCTGACGATGTTGGGCGCCCTCCACTAGGAGCAATCCTACGACACGAACGATAAATGAAGATTAGTCGACTGAACGATCAACAATTAGCTTACCCTCTCCAAAGATCTCACCCGCGCCTCTTCTGATGCCGATTGACTTTTGGTAGTCATTACTGTGGACGAGCATATGATTGGCAACGCGTGTATCCATGGTTAGCAGACGGTCCCTCTAGAAATGAACACACCGAGGTCAGCAAACGATCGCAGCTGCGAATAGCCTGAGAACCAACATTGAGAAATCCGTTCAGCCTTATCGTGTCGCCATGGTCCTCAAACCATTTCTTGACCAACTCGCCATTCTCCTGAATTCAAGAGGTGCACACCTTCACAGACGAGTTCGACTTTGCACAGCACAAGCACTCACGTCATCCATTATTTCTTTCAGATTTCCAAGAATGATATTGGTTGACTTAGGTCCCCGTAGGTGACGCAGGGAGGGTTTATGTGCGCGACGCCATACGAACTGAAGACCCTTCCAAAGTGAGAACGCGATAACCGATGCAATGGCCGGGTGAAGTAACTGAGTCATGGTTGATTCGCATGCTGGCCTGTGAATTCTGTCTTCACCGAAGACATCGACTAATAAGTCCTAATGAAGTTGTGCACGTGATCAAGTATGTGACCGAGAGGAAAACGACATATGACGAATTTGAAACAATTACTACCGATGCACTGTGCCCTATGATGGCTGTAAGCACAGACCTGAGCGATATGTAGCAGAGTAGTTCTCTTGGAAATACCCAGAGTTACTAATCCTGTTAACGCCGAGAGACTCTGAGCCGCTTCAAATTGGCAGCTCTAAGAACTTACGTTGCAAGGAAAGTTTGGCTACTCAAGGCTTATGCCGCCCTTCGCTGTATAAAAGGTGCTTCAACGAACAAAATTAGAGAAATGAGTGAGTGGCTGAACTGGTATGTATATCGGACTCAGTAAGCTTGCCACCGGGGGAAAGGATCAGGCTTCTACTGACTGTGGTGTGTCCAGAGGGTTCTACACTTTGTTCTACACACACATCCAAGAGACAAAGCAACGTAATAAATAAATAAATCATTCCTCAAAACAAACACGTTTCGAATGCCGTACGCTTTGTGACGAATGGGGTCTACGAATCCACAAAGTTCACGCCCTCTCATACGGCTTGATCAACAATGGGAGTTGAGCTTGATGCGTAGGATCGCTCCGTAACACCGGATGTTGCGCAATTGTGATCCTTTTAGTGATTTCGCTGGCGGGCACGGCGAGCTCGAACTCGAACGCCCGAACGAGGGAAAACAATATCGCTTTAATCCTGTCGTGCATTTGACCGTCAATCCATTGGCAGGGCGGAAGTCTTGGATGTCGACTTACTCAACGAGAGCGAACCGGTAGCCGATGCATGATCTCGGCCCACCGATGAATGTCAATAGGTTGCCCCATACGCCCGGGACGCGAAATACGGCTTCGGGTACGTCATTCCATCGTTCTGGCCTGGACATACGTCACCACTACCCGAGAGAAAACGGACGAGAGACATGCCTGAACTCATGAGCATCTGGCCCCCATAGTTCCTCGGAGTGATTCATCGCCACTATCGAGATGATGATCTCGTCACCCTTAGCAATCCTTGATCCAAGCAGAGCGCTGGTCACCATGCACTCTCGATCGTCGAATAAGGAAAAGACGTACGGGATGTTGTCGCGCACAACACCATGTCTGTCCTTGTAGGGTTTCTCGACCGGCAACACATCGTCTTTCATTGCGATTCGTGGTGTGGCTGTAAGGGGTGGGTGCACGCGGAGGACCTCTCTCATGAAGGCATCGAAGTAGGGGAGTGCCATGAGTTCGTCCATTGATGGCGTGTCTGTATCAACAGAGAGGAGCTCCTCCCGAAGTTTTGTCTGAACTTCAGGTGCTTGTGTTATGGAATACAGTGCCCAAGCGATTGCAGTACTAGGAAACAGTTCCTTTAAGCACACACGGGATGGTGGATATTGTCGTACCTAGTAGTTTCATGGCCAGCGAATAGAAACGTTGGCACTTCTGTCAAATATAAAATTTAATAAGCTGCAAATCCAGATTCGCTAGGAAAAAGCGCACGAGCTACGACATCCTCATCGGACAACCTCTGGCCATCGGGAATGTCATTGGCTATGTTCGCCTTCACTAAAAGCGATAATAGATCCCGACCGGACAAATCGTTCTTTTCGATCACTACCTTTCCCGATTCAGCCATGGTGGCTGCTTTCGCTCTCGCCAACAGTCCTTCGCCGATTTGAGTCATGTTATGGCTAGCCGCTCGTATTTTACGCCTCTCCGCAGTAGGCTATGAACCGACATGAGATCTACAAGGTCACAAGATCCGCAAGAACGTGAATGTAACTCACGACAAGACGCAGTGCCGGGATCACTGCACGTAAAATGAGATAGAGAGTACTAATGCTCTGATTCTCTGAGAGCGTGGTTGACAATGCTTCGCTCCCGTCATTTGGATGCCCACTCAAATCAAGTGAGTTGAAATCGTAGTTGAACCCTATTTCCAATTGGTCATCAGTGATAGTTCGTTCATTCGTGAAACGAGTTTACTTACCTGCAAGACCGATGACGTCAAGGGTAACCTTGTTCAACCAGGTGATGGCATCGATGCGTGTGCCAAGGGTGGTTGCATGAGCCGGATCCTTGGTGATTTCAGATGACCACGAGTCGCGAAGCTGGGGTGACTGTAACTAGCAAGTAACCACAAAGACGAGGGAGACGTACGTGGGAAGCTTTGGCGAGAAACGTCTCTGTAAGTACCCGAATTTGCGCAGGGCCGAATGCAGGGTTCTGAAAATTCCTCAGGCAAGCCATTCGTGTTTGTACGTTGAAGCATTGATTACCATGATACGTCTCTGATGACAAAGTATTACTCAAGTCGATTTGAACAAAAAATCAAATGCAAACCTGCTGACGATGCTCGACACCTTCCGCGACGAGCACTCCTGCCATTCAAGCAAATACTATTTGCGGTCAATTAACACAGCGTTGCAATACTAACGTACCTTTTCCGGATATCTCTGTCAAACCACGTCTGGTGATAAATGATTTCTGGTAATCATTACTATGAGTAAGGATGTGATTAGTAGCACATGTATCGATGGTCATCAAATGGTCCCTCTAAATGTGAGCAGTAAGTGGGTGACATGAAAATAAAAAGATGGGAATAAACATTAAAGAGTCCCTTGTATGTCACCGAGGTGCCATAATTTTTCACCCATGACTTGACTAGCTCGCCATTTCCCTGCCAAGAACATTTTAGCGTACACTTTGCATGCTGTGCTGTCAGCAAGAGCCAGCGACAAAACGCTCACGTCGTTAATTAACTGAATCAAATTTCCATAAATCATGTTTGTAGATTTGGGTCCCCGTAAGCGACGTAGGGGAGATCTGCGTGTCCATACGAGCTGAAGGGCTTCTGAAAGCGAAAAAATGAGCGCCGAGGCGACAGCGAGCAGCAACAGAAGTGCAACGGGGGACATCTCCTCTGTGACTCTGCGGAAGTTGAAGACAAGAGCGCAGTGATCATGATGGACTTGCAACCCCCAAAAGATTGTGGGAATTGATGCACTGGCTTGGGCGCTGATAAGCAGCGAAAGATACAAACTTACAAAGTTGCTCCGTTGCGCCACATGTGACATCAGTGTACGCATCAAAGTCGTTTCAAATTTGGGAATTTGTTTGATGAACTGGCACCCACTGATGTGGGCACCGTCAAGGAGGAGGAATGTATGGATAGATATAACAGAATGGATATGTGTTGGCAAAGTTCGGTTCGGTTCAACCAAATACTGCGCAAATGCGGCGTCGTTCGGTTCAAGGTCCGGCGCTGGGGCTGAACCGAACGCGTCCATCACTAATAATGGCAATTTGTGCCACGACCGTCGGAGTATGCCGAGGCCTCAGGCCACCAAGTGATTACTAATTACTTGCCACCGCTCTTCCAGTCACCAAGACACGCGTTCTTCAACCATGGCCAATATGTAATTATCAAGATATGTGAACCAGGTCGACGTTCCGAGCCCAGAGAATCTTAGTCACATTGGTCGTGATTCGTCATGTTAAGTACAATGACATTGGTACATGCTCACACCCTCTGGTACGGCCTTATCAGCAACGGAAGCTGGGGCCGGCGCATTGGATCGCTCCGCAGAGCTGGACGCCGCGTGAGGGCTATACTACCACAGATATCGCTAGCGGGCACGGCAAGCTCGAATTCGAATGCTCGGACGAGGGCAAACAAGATTGCTTTGGACCTTTTTTATCATGAAAATCAACACTCCAAGAACGACAGATCCGAGGGAGTCAACTTACTCAACGAGAGAGAATCGGTAACCGATACAAGCTCTGGGACCGCCGATGAAGGTCAACATGTGGCCCCAGATACCTGGTATTCGGGAGACAGCCTCGGGTATGTTGTCCCACCGTTCCGGTCTACAGTAACGTTTTTTTTGAGAAAAAGAGGGGACGAAACCGGATTAGTAACATACTTGAATTCATCAGCATCGGGCCCCCATAGTTCCTTCGAACGGTTCATCATCAATATTGAAAAGACGATCTCATCACCTTTTCCAATCCTTTTTTATGTCAAACCATCGTCATCATGCATGCAAGAAATGAGCTACGTACGTGATGGTGTTACGGACAGCACCGTATCTATCCACGTAAGGCTTTTCGACAGGCAGTACGTCGTCCTTCATCGCGATACGTGTGATTCCCGGAACGGGTGCGTGCACGCGAAGGCACTCCCTTACAAACGCGTCAAGGTAAGGGAGTGCCATGAGCTCGTCCATTGAGGGGCTGTCTGTATCAACAGAGAGGAGTTCGTCCCGAAGTTTCTTTTGAACTTCAGGTGCTTGAGTCAGGGCATACAACGCCCACGCAATTGCAGTACTGGATCGTAGTATTCCTTACACCTATACATGACAACAGCCTTAACGTCTTACCTGGTAGTTTCATGGCCTGCGATGAAAAACGTAGACACCTCTGTCAAGCGTCAGTTCAAACTGAAGGTACGTCACTGGACAGAACGCACGGGAAATGACATCCTTATCAGACAGCTTCTGGCCCTCGGGAATGTCGGTGGCCATGTTCGACTTTACTAATAGCGACAGTAAATCGCGACCATGTAAACTTTTCCTTTCAATTTCTCCTTTTCCCGTATCGTTGGATAGCACAGCTGCCTTCGCATCTTTCAACAGTTGTTCACACATCTGCGTTATGGTACGTTGGGCAGCCCAGAGTTTCCGGGTCTCCGCAGTAGGCTACAAGCGAAAGTCAACATGACATTTGCAGATAAATAAATCAGTCATAGCAGTACTCACAAGAAAACGAAGCACTGGGAGCAACGACCGCAAAACAATATTGCGCGCAGAAATGCTCGAGCACATCGTTGAGAATGCATCGCTCAGTTTGTTCTGGTTCAAATGGCCATTAGAATCGAGCGAGTTGAAATTATAGTTAAACCCTATTTGGTCGTCAGTTTGAACGTTCCTCCGTCTACAAAATGAGCATACCAGTAAGACCGATGATGTCAAATGTTGCCCTGTTCAACCAGGGAATGATATCGATATGTGCACCACAGATAAATCCAGGACTATTAGCGATCTCTAAAGACAATACATCGCAAAGCTGAAGAAATTGCGATTAGTAGTCATGTGGTCGAGAACACGAGGAAAACCGCACCTGTGAAGCTTTGGCAAAAAAGGTATCCGTAAGCTCTCGAATTTGTGCAGGGCCAAATGCAGGATTCTAAAATAAAACTCGTGTCAAACTAATTATGCGTCTCGGGGAGACTCACGCACCATTATATGTCTCTGCTCGCGGAGGATTCAGTCATCGTAGTTCTTAAAAATTAACACAAACCTGTTGACGATGCTGGGTGCCATCCACGAGAAGTAATCCTAGTATGCAGGTGAATGGATTTGCATCAGTCGCATATGATTATGTCAAGCTGACCTTCTCCGAAAATATCCACCAAGCCCTGTCGGGTGGTGGGTGATTTGTAGTAATCGTTGTTGTAAGTGAGGATGTGATTGATGGCACATGTATCCATGGTAAACAGTTCGTCCCTCTACATATTTAATGATTGGCCATGCGGTTCACCCTAGAAAATTTGAAACGAACGCTCAAAAAGCCCTTGAATCTCAACGTTTTTCCATATTCCGCAACCCATTTGTCCATCAACGCGCCGTCCTCCTAATAAACGAGTTTTCATATAAACATTTGAGTAACATGACACGTACATCCTTGATCAGTTCGCCCAAATTTCCGAGGATAAAACTTGTTCCTTTCGGCCCACGTAGATGTTGCAGAGGGGACTTGTGTGCACAGTTCCAAGCGAGCCTTGCGCCTTTCCAAAGCAAAAAAGCAACCACCAAAGTAATTGCAGGGGACAGTAAATGTGCAACCGTGAACATGCTGCTCTGGTGACCGCAGATATTGAGAGAGGAAGTTGGATGGCACGAGCCCGTTGCTACAGCCTGTTTATAAATTGCTCGACTCGGGCAGGTGATAAGAATCGGTAGATACCGCACTCCTTATCAGAAATCACAGATCACGGGCGCGCACCAGAGTTGTTCAAGAGGTTCATATAATTCATGGGCGCCACCTATATAAGTAGTAGTGTGCAACACAAAAGGCGAAAAAAACTTATCAACCAATGACAACCGTGCATAAAATGAAACTCACCAAGCCATCTACTCAGTACCATCCGATTAGCAAGCGCAGTTTGAAGCAAAAATAAAGTGCATTTTTTACTTACCAAAAGCGCTGTGGTGCGCATGCCTGCTTGGACGCCACCTTAAACTAAGTTGCCACAGACTGTTTATAAGTTGCTCGACTCGAGCAGGTGATCAGTGTGCTCGCGGCAAGAATTGGCATCGGCTTAGATGCCGCATTCCTTATCATAAAAGGCTGTGTTCCAGAATTGACATACGTCACGGGCCCAGGCTGCACCCCGACCGCAGAGTTAAGAGGTTCATATAATTCATGGGCGTCACGCCGTCATCTATATAAGCAGTAGTACGCAATACAAGATGTGACAAATTCTTATCAGCCACGCATGAAATGGAGCTCACCAAGTCATCTACTCGGTACCCGTCTGATTAGCAAGCGCTTTGAATCAAAAATAAAGTGCATTCTTTGCTTGCCAAAGGGATGCTTGGACGAATAATTACCTTGTTTGGTATGTTCCGGAATAAAGATATGCCAATTCGGACCCGCTTCCCCCACTAGTTCTGCAGCGTACTAAAAAGGCCTCCGATCCTTTGCGCGTCACGATAAGGGAACGTTCACGTCCCCACGAAGCCATATCGAAAATGTGTAACCAGGGTGATTTATGCTCAGGAGCTGAAACGAAGATCCAGAATCTTCCAGATCCGGCGAGAGATGTTGGACAACGCGAACCCGTATAGGCAGAATGTAGGGGAAATGAATAAATAGACAAACCAACTACTGTGGATGCATAATTGTAGAATTTCAACGATTACGTCCTTTGAAACGTTCTAATCCTCAGCGGGAGTTGCGCCTGGTTCGTGGGATCGTTGCGCAGAACAGGGCGCTGAGTGATGGATGCCTTAGCACAGATATCGCTAGCAGGGACGGCAAGCTCGAACTCGAATGAACGGAGAAGAACGAACAAAATCGCCTTGAATCTGCCAATTATGTATGATGTTTTCACCATGACACGGTCAATGCCTGAAGGTTGGTGTAGAATGTTGGAAGTTCACTTACTCTACGAGAGAGAACCGATAGCCAATGCACCCTCTTGGTCCACCGATGAAGGTTAACAAGTGACCCCAGACACCTGGAACACGAGAAACGCTCTCTGGCACGTCCTTCCATCGTTCTGGCCTGAAGTACATTAGTTTTCGTGTGAAACAGGAAAAACAACGACGACGTTACAAACGTACTTAAATTCGTTAGCATCAAGCCCCCACAGTTCTTGAGAACGGTTCATCGTCAAAATCGGTATAACGATCTGTTCGCCCTTCGCAATCCTATATCATAAGAGTCAGTATGTGTAGTCTCTGGAAAGGATAAGTAACGTACCTGATGGTGTCACGGATGACACCGTATCGATCTACATATGGTTTCTCGACCGGTATCACATCGTCTTTCATCGCGACCCGAGATGTGTCTGGAACAGGCGCATGTAAACGGAGGGTCTCTCTGACAACTGCGTCCAGATAAGGGAGTGCAATGAGTTCATCCATAGATGGAGTGTCCGTGTCGACGGAGAGAAGCTCCTCCCGCAGTTTCGATTGTACATCGGGGGCTTTGGTCATGGCATACAATGCCCAGGTGACGGCAGTACTACTAGTATTTAATACTTAAACGTAAAATGAGAAGTAGAAAGTCTCACCTGGTGGTCTCGTGGCCTGCAACAAGAAACGTGGGCACCTCTATGGAGCGTAGTGAGTCAGTATTAGTACTATTCACCTTCGAGTCACGTACGCGCTATAACATCGTCATCGGATAGCCTCTGACTTTCGGGAATGTCAGTGGCCATGTTTGCCTTCACCAAGAGAGACAACAAATCCCTGCCCCGAAGGCTGTCCTTCTCGATCTCTCCCTTTCCTGTCTCACTGGCAAGAACAGTCGCCTTCGCGCTTGCAAGCAGTTGTTTACCGATTTGCATCATCTTAAGCCTGGCAGCTCGTATATTACGGGACTCCGCTGTGGGCTGAAAAATAATATGAGATGGGGGATTCATCAAGAGCGGAGATCCGGCTCACGATAATACGCAGAATTGGTATTAATGACTGCAAAATATCGAATATGGTGACGTTCTGGCTCGCTGAAAATATTGTTGAAAACGCATCGCTCAACTCATCAGGTTGACCGTTTGAGTTGAGTGAATCGAAGTTGTAGCCAAACCCTACATATCGTCAGTTATGCCCATTTATTTACAAAACGAACCCACCAGTGAGACCGATAATGTTTAGTGTCACCTTGTTCAACCAGGGTATGACGTCCATACGTGTACCAGTAGTCGATCCGTTGGGATCTTTGACGATCTCAGAGTACCATACATCGCGAAGCTAACGAAGCAACGGTTAACCTTCTTAACGATACAAAAGATTATGATAGGCCTCACGTAGCAAGTTTCAGCAAGGAAAGTGTCCGTAAGCTCCCTAATTTGTGCCGGCCCGAAGGCAGGGTTCTGCAATGGATTTCGTCAAACCAAGCGCGTGCTTTTAGAAGTTTCAATTACCAATATATGTCTCTAATCATGAAAAAATCAATTGTCTTTATTTTCGGTATAAAAAAATGGCACAAACCTGCTGGCGATGTTGAGCACCTTCTACAATGAGTAGCCCTGCCGTGTGAGTAGATAACGTGAATTCGTTGATGCAAACGTGATGATAATGACTCACCTTCACCAAAAATCTGGGCTAAGCCCTCTCTCATTTGTGATGGCTTCTGGTAATCATTGCTATGTGTAAGGATATAATTGATGGCACGAGTGTCCACAGTAAACAGCTGGTGACTCTGAATATATGCTGATGTGAACAAGACGGTGGGCCGTGAAATGGAACATACATGCAAAAAACCCTTGAATCTGAATGTTTCGCCATACTCCTTCACCCACTTTTTTGCTAGCTCACCATCCACCTGTTGAACAAGTCAGGTATAGATCGTGATAAACTCGGTCTCAAGCATACATCGTTGTTAGCCTCGCCCAAGTTTCCAAGGACGAAGTTGGTGCCTTTCGGTCCTCGTAGGTGGCGCAATGGGGATTTGTATACCCGATGCAATACGAATTGAAGGCCTTTCCAAAGTGAAAAGGCGATCACTAAAGTGATAGCAGCAGCCGACAGCCGTGAAGCCGACAACAAACTCATTTGAGCTTCACTTTCACTGTTGCCTTTGCAGAAATCGAAGGTGGAAGCCTGAGGGCGCGTGGATCCGGATGTTCGTTCGACTAGCTCGTCGGCACATTTATAAGCTGCTTCGCAGGTGCCGGCAAACAATGTGCTTGCACGCGTAGAATAGAAAATCATAACGCCGTCGGCCTAGTAAATGACCCGATTACTCTCTTAACCGCGCCGTAGTATTCCCACAGAACCGCAGTACGCACTGGTGCACAGGTTCAATGTGATCGCATAGCCCCAGGCCCTCAGGCCTCAGGCTTCACCACGTATCCACATGTTCATTTGATATTTTTACATACTTGGAATTGATCCCGGATCCTGATGGCCTATTTCGTCTTCAGGCTGTGTGCTCCGAGTGTCGATTATACGGTGTTGCTTCATCAGATGCCCTCGGGCATGGCAAAGGGCAGAATCCATGGGACGGTGCTGCATGGGGACGACAAAATTGCTGGTGGGATCCGAAAGAGTCTGACTGACCCAACCTCTTTTAGGTCACATCGGCTCCTGCCGATAAGAAGCTCCCTTGCACAGCCTGGCGAATGTTTATTGGCTACCCATAATTACAGTTTTCCTGTAAGAAAATTCCAAGTACATATGCAATTCTTGGCGCAATGCTGTAGCGCAGTCAGGCGATGAGAGTCAAAAGCTGCGGGAAAAACATATTTCCATGCGAAGGCCCAGTGTGCATGCTTGAAGCTGCGCCGTAACTTCACATAGCCTTTCTCTTCGTCCAGTCACACCAATGATCAAGTCATGTATAGCACCTGGATCTGTGGTTGGTCACCGCATCATCAGAAAACATTGGAGCAACGGCCTCACGGCTGAATGTGTGGTACTACTTTGATCCGAGGTTGATGCTACAGTACACTTTTTCATAATGTATACCAACGGGAGCCACCCCTGGCCAATGCAATACGAGAAATATACCGCAATAAAAACTTCCCACGATTATAGGGGTTTACGAATAAGGAATGTGCTTATGTTTCCGGCTCGACACGCAACGTCACGGTACGAATAAACAACTACGCCTTGAAAAACCTATCCAAAGTGCTCTGCTTCGCATTTTTCAGCTCCTCTCGTCGCAGGCCGGCACGGAAAGTACGAAGATTATGAAGAAAATCAAGTCGTATTGCATTGGCCGAAGGTAGCTCCCGTCGGTATACATTATGAAAAAGTGTACTGTAATTCCAATCAACACCTCAGTGATGCAGCGTATAAATGAAGTAAGATTACTCGACAAGCGCAAAGAAACAGCCGATTCACGCTCTTGGTCCACCGATAAAGGTCAGCATGTGACCCCAGATGCTTGGAATACGAGAGACAACCTCGGGTAAGTCATTCCACCGTTCTGGTTTGCGATGCTTCCTCACATAAAAGCATAATTGAATTCATGAGCATCGGGATCCCATAGCTCTCCAGACCGGTTAATCGAATAGAATTGGTATGGTGACTTCATCGCCCTTGCCAAATTCAGTTACCATTATCCGAGTCGTCCATTCAATGTAGAAGGAAATGTACAACGTACATACAATACGTGATGGTATTGCGAACTTTGCCACACTGCCGATCCACGTATAGATTCTCGACTGGCAACACATCATCCTTCACTGCAATGCGCCTACTATTTGGTACAGGAGCATGCGAACGAAGGCCTCTCTCACAGCCTATGATATCAAGGCAGGGAAGTACCATGAGCCCATTCCCAAGTTTTGGCTGCACGTGGGGTGTTTGAGTCACGGGACTCATGGTATACAGTGACGATACATCTCTGTTCAAACATCCAATATTCAATATTCAATGATGATAGACTCAGCGTTTACCACTGAAGTTAAAACAAACCTCCGTCATACTCGGTTGAATATCAATTCATCATGGCCAGGTTGACAGGATTATCTACACTTTACAATACGACCAATAAACATACAAAGATTTTATGTGCAGTAGGTGTCAATCACGATCCATCCTGAGCGCAGTCCGATCAGCGCATCTAAGAACAACTAACGGTATCGAAATCATAGGTGCCTGGAATCACCACAAGACATCCATCCCGATCCCGATGTGAATTGCAATTATACTGATCGTCCGCGCTTTTGCAACATCGCAAACAAAACCGATTTGCAGACGGTTCCACCCTTTCGTGTTCGATCGCCGTCAGTCAACCAATAGGTCAAATATCATGCGATAGCGTACAGTTCGATAAAGCTTGCCCCGTAATCTCCAAACGTACACTGTGCACCGTTTGGAAACCGGTTGTCAAACTGTCCACCGTCGTCGTTGTCGGCGAATGTAAACTGGCTCGCGTCCATACATCCCGTTATTTGCACATACGATCCATCGTCCGCCGCTTGGTAGGCGGCCCCCGTGATGAACCCGTCTGGAAAAGCGTTTCCGCATCCGCTTCCTTCGATGCAATACGCAACGCCATCCATTTCCGCATCGGACACTGACTCTGAAGAAAACGATCACAACGAGAGTGAACACAGAAAATGCCACCCACCTCCAGGATTTGGGGGCAACAATAACGCAAACGAGTTCTCTCCCAGGGCGTACACCGTCGTCGAGGCAGATGCTTCCCCAGTTGGCTCGGGCGTGGGTTCTTCGTCCTGGCGACGCTGCTTCGTTGGCGTGGGTCGTCGCGACCGCGTTTTGCCCTCGCTGTGCATTGCTTTCGTCGCGTTTTTAACGCGAGTCGTGGATTTTGGATTTATTTTGTATCGATCCGTGCTGCGTCTACGTCGTACCACTCGCGGGCGGCTCGTGGTTGATGCGTTGTGGCGATCGTGTGCGGGTTTCGGTGCATGGGAAGGTTTACTCTGCGACAAACCAGTGAGGTGTCCGTATAGACTAGTGGAATTCTTTTCGGTCTTCCCTGAAACAATTGGAACAATGGCACAAATGTAGGCGATGGTCGACATCGCAATCAAGTTGGATGAGATGAAGGAGAGCATGTCACAGCCGATGCTCGTTTACAGTGATGTGTGATGCGAAAAGCTCGAATAGAAGTGTGTCCGCTGGCGGCGGGAAGGATCGTCTGTGTGGGTAGTGAAGGTAAGGAACAGTATTTGGCGCGACAGACTTGCTCACGAGGCGACGCGTGGTCACGTGATTTGATTTTCTTTCAGTCCCGATTATAAGCTTGTGCAGTAAAACTAGCATAGCTGCAGACCATACGAATAATCAATCTCTTGTCCTAGACCGAACGTCAATGAAACCCACCGCCGTTCATCACCTCCTGCATAGTCCTGTCCATCTCTACACCCCGCAAACTCTTCCGTCGCCTGCGCCTGCAGGAACGTAGGGCTCTTGGCCCTGTGCACCAAACAGTCGGATCATCGATACCCATCTGCCCCTATGACGGTCCGTTTGCACTATTACTATTCGCGAACACCGCGCAACTTTTTTCAGAGCGAGCACGACACTTTCGATAGGGAACGAGCACGACACTTTGTACCACTACCGTAGATCAGTGAAGTAATTACAGATATCAAGTGCCAACGTTTCTAAAAGATGCCCGTACATGCTCATCTAGG
>JBBPML010000305.1:0-30884 GCA_038090275.1 Austroboletus novae-zelandiae | reverse complement strand
GGAATCGCGAAGAAGGGAAGTGAGTCAGAGATAGCGGTATCAGTACAACTGCGGATACTGCGGATGAGTCACGCTAAATAGGTAAGCGAAGATAAGAGAAAAAGGGGAATAATAAAGTGGCTCAGGCAGGACTCGAACAGCAAGAGCAATGTCTGTAGGGAAACTAGGGTAAGAGTGAAGAGAAAAGAGTAGGGGTATACGCGAATCGTAACAGATAGAATCCCCACCAATTTTTTGCCTGCTCTAGTGAGTTCACTGTGCCCACCCTCTTTGCGAAGCCCTAACTCCTATACTAGCCTCTGAAGAGGAAAAGGGATGATGATCCCACTGATTTGCCACTTGCAAAACGGACTCTTATTTTTGAGGAAACCAGTGTAGTCAGTTTGTTCAGTATTCCTTCTGAGTGCTTCTAATTAGTATCTGAAGTGGAAGGGGGATGAACTCCCTACCAAATTATCCCCTGCCTCTCCTCTTTCCCTACAGGAAATCAAACTGGTAGGTTCCTTTAAGATCCTGACATCTCGTCATTATCTCATCTTTCGCTCTAGCATCCCACTGCGTCCTTGCTGATCCTCCCGGTTGAACTGCTGCACAAAATTGTCGATCTCCTTGGAGTTGAGGACCTTCAGATATGCACATGAGTTTCTGTCACTTTCAAACATATTTCTGGCCCTCACTACCTTGCCACCCTCAAATTTACGCTGTGGGGGACTTTCTGGATAAGCGTCAATGAAAACAATTGCGAGGCCCTTATGGTGTGGAGATGCATGGCTGGCTTTACTTGCCCGAAGAACCTGTATTGCTCTATGTTCAACATGAACGATGCCCATCTAGCGGTGCTATGGATATTCTTTGAGGCATCCCAATGTGCCAACATACCCATTGTGTATCTATCTTGCTTCGGTAATGCATCACTAGCATCAACTGCAACCCTTCTTGCAAGTATCAGAGCATCTGGGTGTCAGACACTGACATACTCTGCTTGATCCAATCCCTCTATGCCCTGTATATCATTTCCAAAATCTTCATGTGTGGCACCTAGCCAACTTGAATCGTTTTCATCAAGCTGTAATAAGATCTTTGTCTGGCCTGTAATATCCTTCACATTGTCGACACTCCATAACTCTCCGCTCAGGGAGCTTATCTTGCAAGACATGGGGCTCTCTGCAATTATGTGGGGGAAACTTCTTCGCTCTCTGGAGTTACCACTCCTCTTGTGTCTTGAGGTAGACCGTTAATGCCCAGTTCAAACTCTTGTAGCCTTCTTGCAGTGCCATTCCCACATTCAATCTCTCCACATATTACCGTTTGGTGAATGGAAGAAGACTCAATGATTGTGATCCCTACCCGTCCATCTTTCTTCATTGAAAGCACTTGAAGGACCACCGGAGTATCTGTCATCGCTCCTATGACACCTTGAGCAACCTAGTTCAGTAATTTCACTTTTGATCGACTTATGCAATCTGAAGCCTGGTATCCCTCAAATTTTGAAGGTATTGGATTGTGCTCAACACTTTCCTTGCTTATGCGACATGAATATATCTTTCCTTCGAAGTTCAACCATGATTATCCCAATGCCAATGATTATTCCAATGGCAGCATTGGTCATTCCAATGTATGAGTCACGCACTTGCGGGGCCATTAAGCTCTGCATATCTACAGCATTTGACACTGTAACCGACAGGGAAGAAGAGGTTTTGGTATGTACTCCTCCTGTAGACATAGGCATAAACTGATTTATTTCATAGAAATCCTGTGTGCTGTGGATGAAGTTTTTCCCTAACGTGCAAAATTGTAAACTAGTTTTGGGACATTGTGCCCCTTCAGAGGCAGAAATCAGCAAAGTACAAAATTCTTTTGTGCAGAATGCAGCTGGTCCCGGTGAACTTAACATTGTGATATCCACTTGCTAACATGTACTACTACATATACCCGATCTGAAGAGACAGCCTCTAGTGGATTAGAAGCATGTAGTATGTACTTGTAAACAAAAAAATAGACCAAAGGAAGCACAAAAGAAAGAGGAAAGAGAGTACATTGTTATGTTACGCAGGAAAGAATAGACTAAAGAATAGAGACTATTAAGCCCACTCTTAGACGATTCGAAATGAAGAAAATAGTACATCGTTGCTATGCTATGGGTCTATCGAGGTGTGTTATTCTGCCGGTCATATACTCCTGAACTTGCTTGTTCATAGATAAGCACCAGGAAACAAAAGACACAATTACCATCTTACTTGATGACAACATCAGATCTATCAGATTACTACGCTACTGATCTGTTGAGGTGTGTTGTTCCATCAGTCGTACTCATTAACCTAATTGTTCGGTAGATAATAGATGCACCAGGAAACATGACACAAAAGCTCCATTGCTGTGGGGCAGTTCAAACCGCCCGAAGGAGGGATAAAATAGAGGAGCGGAGGTGGATATTTGTCACATGAATGATGAAACCTTACCACTCACACCACAAGCATCTTGTCCGTTGCTCACCATATCACCCCTACTACAATGCCAGTCGTTACTCGCGATATCACTGGTTTTCAAGGTTCTCCAGTAACAATGCTGCAAATTCTAGTTTTTCCCCAGACTTTGATGTAATGTGATCTATGATGAGCAGATAATGTCACTTCACTGACCTATGGAATAGCACGACACCCTCCTTGAGGGGGTATCCTACCCCCTTCCACTTAGGCCCTCTCTTACCCCTGGCTGTCGGTTGATCGATGCCAAGCAAATGGATGTAGACAACTTTCCCATCTGTGGACTGGGTTCACCCTGTGAAGTAAGTATCTATTTTGGCTGTCATTTACTGGCTATAGTTTGTGGTAGATCAATGAACCCTCTTGGCCAACGAGCCCCACAGGGGCCCCGACACCTCGTCTAACAAGTAGCCTTCGGCAGACAATTCGACAAATAGTTCACGCTGAATGTGTTACGCTCAGGTGTAGACCCGAGTGACGAGGGGGCGAGGGGATGTTAACGTCGCTATTCAGCTGATGTGGCAAGGGTTGATAGACGGGCGATCCGCTATCCTCAGCCTCAACGGTATGTCGTGAGCTGTTGACCTGGTCAACATATGTTGTGACGCAGGGATGAAGGAGTCGCTTATGGAGGAGCGACGGCGAGGGGGACGAGGGGAGTGCCTACTTGGTAGCAAGGCAGGGACAAGGGGGCCCGAGAGGAGTCGATGATCAAGGTAGATTCGGGTAGGTCTAACTTGGGGAATACATCGAGGGTATCGAGGGGTTTATATACACGAGTCAAGAGAGAATGAAGCAGAGCGTAAAAGAGGTGACTCAACTATAGAATACGATGGAATCGTGAAGAAGGAGAGCGAGTCAGAGATAACGGTATCAGTACAACTGCGGATACTGCGGATGAGTCACGCTAAATAGGTAAGCGATGATAAGGAAAAAGGAGGAGTAATAAAGTGGCTCTAGCGGGACTCGAACAGCGAGAGCAATGTCTGTAGGGGAAGCTAGGGTAAGAGCGAAGGGAAAAGAATAGGGGTATATGCGGATCATAACAGGTTCCGAGAGACTAAAAACTCAGTCAACTATGAACTTCCATTCAGAAGGAACATATGCATTGCCAAACTTCTTGGTCATCATATCCACAAAGGCAGGGTACGAGATTGCGTCTGATGCCCAACGAGTCACCAACTCCCAGGCATCTGGATTGTCCAATAGAGTGAGCCTGGACCCTTATGATGGAAGGTATCAGTATGGGTACCTTTGTGATTTACTAGTTTCTTACCATCTATGACCTGTGTATTTGACAGAACTGAGACATCCATCAGCCCCGCTTCATTTTCTATTTCGGGCAAGCCGTCCTCTGGGATGGTTCCTGTACAGATGATCAATTAACATAGTTTAATCACAATGTGCCAAGTAGTCTTACTGGTGGCATGAGCACTTGATTCACTTTGCAAAGTAGATATCTATGTAATGATAATGAGCTATGCTACTTTTTGCTTGAGGTAATGGTATACTGACTGCAGCTATGGTGAACTCTACTGCTACTGGCTATGTCGCATCGAAGTGGATAAGGTAGGAAAGAGAGTTGCGATGCCACAATAACGGGGATTTTGTAGTGCATGCCGTTTTAGGAATTTCATTTCCGGAAAAGTGGTGGAAAGTGGACAAGTCACCGGCTGAACTACACTCATGTGACTCCCATTGTCTATGTCATTGCTTGTGTCCTCAGTAAATCTAACGTGAAACGTAGCAGACAAAACATGGTAATATAATACAATGAAAAATGTTATGTCAAGAGGAGTAAATGATAACATCTCCACCAATGAAGCCATTCATAATGATTGATTCCCCTTTTTCGATGGCAAGAGCATCGTCAGGTGATCCGAAGATCCCGAGTAGTGTGGGATTGCCAAAAGGCTCTTGAAATACTGGCATGACATTAGATACAATAGTCGACAATTTCAGGTTAAGGATTGATAGGTGATCAGAGAGGGCAGATAGGAGGTATTGCATTGATATGTTGATGAGTATGCAAATTATAGTGAATAATATAACTTGCTTCATAGAGACATGTGATCGGGGCTCAGTAGTGGGGCCGGGTGGTTGACTAGCAATCTACAGAAAGCGTCAGCCAAAACCATGGTGACCATAATGATACTAACTGGATAATCCTGAGCCCATACCTTGATATTACTATGACCCTTCAAGGCAGAGCCTGTTGCGATGGTATAACCGTGGGTTCCTTCAAAGGCCTAACAAGACGTCAGTCGAAATTTAAGAAATAGGAGTCTGATGGCGTACAGTTACTGCAACCACTAAGTCACTAGCTGAGAGTGCCAAGTTAGCAAGTATTGTGTGCGTGGGGATGACAACACACCACTCCCATGGTCTAGCTTGTCACAAAAGGCACCCGTTTGATGGTCAAAGATTCGAGCGAAGCCGTTATCACCTCTGACAATGACCAGCCCAGCTTCGCGAGCAACTGAAAGCTGAAGAGGCACATTCACCAAGATGGAATGGTGATAACTTTGCACATGATAGAATCCAGGCATGGCATACTTATTGACACCATCACATAGATTGGAAATCAGAAGATACTGGCCATCAAAGCACGTATCACCACTACACAAATCGTTAACATGGTAGTACTTCTGGAGGCAGATAATACTTACATACGACCATTAGTCTTCTTTTTCCATTTCAGGCCCCAAGGATTGATCGTGTAGCAGTAGCTGCATTAGGAAATAAGACAGAGAATGTAAGTTGTTATATGAAGACAAACATGTATCTGCTCTTGAGGTAAGAAACCAAAATACTTGCCCCATCGTCCAAGAAATGGACTGACTGAGCAACATATGGTTGCTTCTTGGTGTTGCTAGAAAGGGACACAAAAGATTCTACATAGCTAATGGTTAAGCTGAGAACTAGAAAAATCAGAGATGTGTACTTTGATCCAGACTAACTTTTCAAACATGGACTTCGCCATCACCTATGCTGGCCAGCCGGCAGTGACACAGATCCCATTCTAAGGATTCTACAGCTCCTACATGCATGACCGCAATGGACAGAAAACCAAAGAGAGGGTTCTCATTGGTATGCTGATAAAGATGAATGTTGCCATCTGACGTGCTGAATACAAAGACATCTTCATCCTGATCGGCAAGTTTGACCCAAGTAAGGCAGCTGATAAAGCCCACCAAAGAGGCGCATATCTCCTGCATCATTTCGCCCAAGCTGAGGTTCCAAATGACTATATGGCTATCATTACCTACAATAAATGTAGGTTCTGCATTGTACACGATCATCGAAAAGCACTCACCACCGCTAAGTAACAGGGAACCCTGGGGGCTAATCACAAGTGCATTCACAGCACTGGTGTGGCAAGTCAATGTGAACTTGTGGGATATCTGTAAAGCTTCAGTAAACTTTGATGAAACGATGAGTTGACCATATGTTAGTGGCCAGAGGCATAGCTAGTTTCGTGAGATTTCAATCACTGATGAGGAGACAAGTGGCTAAGTGACTTATATGAGTGACGCATGATAACAATTAGGACAGTACTCTTTCTTCGTGTTGTCTGATTTGAATTCGTTAATTGTTACTCCATATGCGGTGAAGCTAATGAAAGGGTGCACCTCAACAGATTCCTATCTTCTAGGACGAACACCAGGCCTAGATACGCAGTTGACCACTATTCATTTCTTCCGTACCATGGTAACAAAATATTTTTTATGTGTCTTTTGTCTTTTTGTTCACTAGTATGTTATAGTACATCACTATTATGGTATTACTACACTAGATCTACATAATTGAGAAATAAGGTAAGGGGGGTGGAAGGGAGGCAGCAGGTAAGTGGGGTCATGGCTAGGGAAGATGGTGGGAAGGGAAAGAGTTAAGTGTGTGAACACTTCAGGTGTAAATAGTGTCCAATGACTGGGAACACATGACTTCAGTTCACCACAAACACCGGACTTCATGAAAATTTTCATCAATTGGAGGCACATGAGGTCTTCATGTGAGGTCATGTGCTCTGACTCTTCAAAGGTGCATATGACTTCAGTCCACCAGCACGTGACTTCAGTTCACCACGAATGCCGGACTTGTTACAATTTGCATATACCCCTACTCTTTTCCCTTCACTCTTACCCTAGTTTCCCTACAGACATTGCTCTCGCCATTCGAGTCCCGCTTGAGCTACTTTATTAATCCCCTTTCTCTCTTATCTTCGCTTACCTATTTAGCGTGACTCATCCGCAGTATCCGCAGCTGTACTGATACTGTTATCTCTGACTCACTTCCCTTCTTCGCGATTCCATCGCATTCTATAGTCGAGTCATCTCTTTTACACTCTGCTTTATTCTCTTCAGACTCACATATATAAACCTCTCGATACCCTCGATGTATTCCCCAAGTTAGACCTACCCGAATCTACCTTGATCATTGATTCCTCTCGGGCTCTCCAGTCCTTGCCTCGTTATCAAGCAGGTGTTCCCTTCATCCCTCGTCGTCACATCCCCAAGCGACTCTCTTCATTCCTGTGTCACAACATACGTTGACCAGGTCAACAGCTCACGACATACTGTTGAGGCTGAGGATAGCGGATCGCCCGTCTATCAAACCCTTGCCACATCAGCTGAATAGCGACGTTAACGTCCCCTCGCCCCTCATCACTCGGGTCTACGCCTGAGCGTAACAGGACTTCACAAAAATTTTCATCAATTGGAGGCACATGAGGTCATGTGCTCCAAGTCGTTGGACACTATTTAAGCATGGACTATTCACACACTCAAGGCTTTCGCTCTCTGTCGTGCACTCTACTTCAGTCCCCAATAACACTATATAGTATCAATGTAGTACCAATATATTTTTATTATGGACGTAACAAAGGAATGAAAAGACAAACAGACAAGAGTACGTCATTACTATGCGGCAGTGATAATAAGCAGATTGCAGCAGATTGTGTATCCAGACCTGTTGCTGCTGGTGAAGACCAATCAAAGAGGCTATTGCAATGAATAGGTACGTCATTCCACTAATCTACTATGTCCTTGAGCTCAGAAACAATAGAATATCTAGGGCTGCCCGAGATTGCACCTATTGCAAACAAAAAGGAACAAAAATAAGAAAATGGAGTACATCATCATTATCATGCTGCAATGAAAATAATAAGCAGATTGTGTATCTAGACCCATTGCTTGCCAGTGAAGACAATCCTGATCAAGGAGGCTGGTCTATTGCCTTGATCTGATTTGCCAAGGTAGATTCTCTATATCTTTTATACAATCGATGCTGTTCTACGTCCCCCCTCATTTGCTAACATGTCTCTCTTTACGGAAATTCCAGATTCGCCCCCTTCGGGGATGTCTGCATTAGATACTATTGGGAGGATATCTCACACAGTAAGTACCTCATATTCAATCTCGCATACAAGCTAGAACTTTCACAGGCAGGAGAATTCACCAGATGAGGGATTGATAACTTTGATCAGCACCTTACTTGTGCTCCTCTGCTTCCAGAGCATCGGATCAGCATTTATGCACAAGCGATGGCCTCTACAGATACCACATGTCCTGTTGCATATGAGCCATACACCCAATTCAGACCTCGTCACGGAAACACCTCTTCTGTTTCCCCAGTTAACAGTCATGCGAATTCACCGAGTGAGACTCTGCAAAGGGTGTATGTACCACAGGTGAGTCCGCTTTTTTTCTGTTGTGACACTGTTCCCCTTATTTCCGCTTCTCAGAGTAGCCAGAGAGATAGCAGTTCCCAAGCTCTCAGTGATCTGGAATGTCGACACAATCATCTTGCTCAGCTCACCGGCCCGCTAACATGCTCTCCAACCTCACACCTCTCAATCACTCACAACATATCTCCCAGCCCCAGAATACAATTCCCAGCACCTGTCATTCCCAGTGTTTCATCCCTAGTCGACATGGCGCCAGAATGTTCTCCAGGCACTCCATCAATTACCAGCACCCCTACACACATGGACTCCATCCTGATGGACAGAAGCGCCCTCCCTCCGAATTCTCCAGTATCAGGATGTCCTCAGATACCATCAATCAGCAGCACGATGTCTCAGATCCATGAAGTCATTGTCTCATCACAAATGAGCAGCGCCGATATGGATCAAGATTTACCACTGTCTCACCACTCACCTCCAGAACGTTTGCCGACAAACCCAAACATGACGCCTGATTTTTCCTCAATGCACATGCCTGACCATCCTGTTTTAATGGACACAGATCCCCCCTTTCCTCAGGGGTCCACCCCTACCTCTATCAGGGTTGTCAGACCGTTGTCACTTCCCACTCCCTTAAAAGCTGCCTTGGACCAGGCAATAGCTGAATGTGTAGAAGTGGCGACTGCAGGACTTGTTGAGCCTACTGTTCAAGGAATCATTGATGCATGCGTTCCCTGCTTAATACAATTGATGGAGTCCCACTTCACAATGCTGACTTCGTCTCACGCTCTTGGGAAAGCCATGCAGCCCAAAAAGAGTGGACCTACCTCTGCCAAAGAAGGTTGTGACGGTGATGATGAAGATGACGATGACACTTCCGTGATGCAAAGACAGAGGAAGCCTGGGCCTTGGGGAAAGATGAATCATCTACATGTAAGTTGAAATTTCTAGTATGCTGTGAATTTTGCTGAATTATGTACATAGACCACCTTCCGTGTTTACCTTCAGAATATCATTCCATCCAGGCCTAAAGATACTCTCCCCGCTTCAGCCCCAGTCAACGTGGTACGAGTATTCAATCAAGATGGTACTTTGCCCCCATCTCTGGAGAATATCGCTCTAGACTGGCATTGCAGTCCGTTGACTTTGTCATGCTGGAACTCGGAAGCTATCACAATTCTATCACTAGATTTCTATAACAAGCTCAAAGATGGTATATATCAGGATGTCATTTTCGATGAGCAAACCATGAACCTTCAAGCCATTCGCAAATTATGTGGACAGAAGCTAGTTCGAACACATCAAGCTCATCATACGTGGACCAAAATCGATATGTCCACTGATGATGAGCGAGCCCAGGTGGTGGCCCACGTGGCTGCAAAGGAGGAGAAATGTCGGAAAGGCGATAGATTGACCACCCGCCATCATGGGGTAAGTTGTATTTATCTTTCGTCTCTCATTTTTATACCTGATAATCTTGAAGACTCTCGCTAGGCAAATAAAAATTGCATCTCAGAATCGATCCCGGGACCCTGAGAAATGGGATGCTATTCACAAAATTGTCAATCACCTTGGCATTGAGGGTATGAGTACTGATGAGACTGATTGTCCTAATTCAATGCCCAGGGTCCTGCATTGTCTTGAACTTCCTTGGATCAGTTCTGGCATTTCCTGTTTACTCAAGTCTGTGGAAGCATATGAATCAGCTGTCAGAGAAGAGAACATGCTGGAGCAAATTGGGAATTCGTCATTAAAGCGTCATTGGGAGGCAGGGAGGAAGGAAATGAGATCGACTCCAGTCCCCAGCCTGCCTCGTAATTGGTATGACGACAACTGGTACCAAGGCTTGACCCCCAGGACCCATTCAATGCTTTCTGCCTGGAAGAACATCGCTATTCCTAGTCTGGTAAGTTCAATGAGTTTGCCATTCAAATTCCATGTTTATGCATACATAGGAACCTTTTGCCTATAAGTGAGGTACCTATCTAAGTGAGACAGCAGTAAGGGGGCCCCAACTGGACCACTTAGTGGCCCCCTGATTATTCCTTTCACACATATTTTACATCGGTTTCTGAATCTGCATATCAACCAATCCCTTCATCATTTTTTAAATATGTTTTCCCTCTTAGTCTACCCCCGAGCTGGGGTTTGTATACCTGACACATGTAAAATTTGGCTGAAATATGTTGCAACTATGTATGCTTACATACACTAAATATGTTTCCCAATTTTCATACATCTTATATTCTGTGCATATGCTGGATATTATTTTAAGTCGGATGACCCTTCATTTCCTTCTAAACAATGTTAGCCTATTTTACGTAGATGTTTTCTCCCTGTGTTCTTGAATAGTAAATGTAAGCATATCCGTGGAAATTCCCAGAAATTGCTTATCAATTTGCACGGCAAACAAAATTATAAACTCAGGTGCAATAAGTTAATGGATAAGTACCCAATTTGTTTGGTCAATATTTTCGACCGTGTCTCAGGTGTCAGGGTACTCGACAACGTGAACATATTCCGTATGTAAGTATAACATTCTCGTGCGTTACTATACATACTGAAGTTTTTCATGTATAAGTTAGATGCGCCTGTGTGCTTACGATGACCACTTAGAAGGAAGTGCTGTATGACCATTTTGACTCTCGACGGTCGTCATGTACTTATGTACATAACTACGCGTTTACTCTACACATTCCAGACTTTACATTACAGTGTTTTGTATTCTCAGGCTACATTATTCGCTCGTTAAGCACTGGATCGATCATGTCATTAGAGCATTATTAGCATTAGTAACATCTGAAGGTATACTCTAACCTGAAGCTGGAGGCTTGAACTTCGTTTGACTCAAATGGCAACTACGATGCTCGAGAAAATATCTTCAAGCAAGTATTACGAGGGGACACTCACAAAATACAAGTTCAAGGTGAGCCGAAAGAGTACTATTAGTATCATTCATGGCCTTGCCAATCTGCCAAACCCATCGCTCAACTGTATCATGCCACATGTTGTTTCATCACTACGCTGCTCATACTAGTCCACCGTCCTCGGTGATCTGAATGCCCAGTTCAACCTCTTCCTTCCCGCAAATGCAGCTCAAGGAAAAGTGCCTGTCTTGGTTTACTTGGCGGGCCTCACATGTAC
Source organism: Austroboletus novae-zelandiae (assembly GCA_038090275.1). NCBI lineage: Eukaryota > Fungi > Basidiomycota > Agaricomycetes > Boletales > Boletaceae > Austroboletus > Austroboletus novae-zelandiae. Next base: position 19,574 of record JBBPML010000305.1, on the reverse strand, counting down.
CGAAGACAATGGGTGGCTGTTCTCTATGTCGAGCTCGTGTTGATATGCCGCTGATGATTCCGTTTCTCACTCGCTACAGCGCGCAGAAGGGCGAATTCACGCGTGATGCGGCAACGGAAGGTATCGCTATCCTCTTTCCTGACACGTCTCCTCGTGGGGCTGGAATAGAAGGTGAAGACGCCTCCTGGGACTTTGGAATCGGCAAGTCCAGTGACCATGTGGAGGGTGTCCTTGGACACGCTAACCAGAGATACATGATACACTGTAGGCGCAGGATTCTACCTCAATGCAACCAGACCCGGATGGGCAACGCATTATAACATGCTAGATCATATCACAAAGGAACTACCGCAAATCATCGAGGCAGCAGGGATTCCAATCGTACATGGCCTGCCATTTTGTTTACATCGATCTAAGGACTCACTCGGATTACCAACAGGACTTTTCTCGCCAGTCCATCTTTGGTCATTCTATGGGTGGTCACGGCGCTCTCACCATTTACCTCAACTCCTTGATCTCGGGCACAAAGCAGTATCGTTCTTGTTCTGCTTTTTCTCCCATTTGTGAACCATCGGCTGTCCCATGGGGTATAAAGGCCTTTGAGGGGTACCTCACCGGTGGAGTGGAAGAAGGGAAAGAAAATTATGATGCAAGTGTCCTCGTGGGAAAGGTGAAGGGAGCGACCAATATTCTCATCGACTATGTGTGTATTTTTTTTCTTTGCAATTACACCGGGGAGCTATTTCAAGGCGGGCACGCTGCCGCTGACGGTTCTTTCAGGGTACTGCCGATAATTTCCTCTACCAACTTCGTCCAGACGTATTTCTAAAGGCAGCACGCGACGCGGGACATGACGAGGTTCGAGTTCGGGTGAGGTGTCATGAAGGGTACGACCATGGCTATTATTTTGTGCGTGCTTCCATTGATCTCCCTAATGAACGTCTGAACGCTGAGCTAACAGCACGCACATAGATTTCGTCATTTGCATCAGACCACATTCATTGTAAGTCCTTTCTCGGGATGCAGAAGGAGTTGGCCTGACCGGTTATCACCAGTCCATGCCAATTTTTTGAAGGCTTAATTGCCGATAAAGTACTTAGCAGATAAAATTAATGTCATATTCCGACTATGTAATATGGGCGTGCAGTACAAGGGCAGAAGACAAGGGAGCGACGCAAAGCTATCCACGCGCCACGCAATCCCAGAGGGTCCATAAGAGGAAGGAATGATTAACAAAATCATGAAGCGACTGAGCGGATTCGTTCGCGGTACGCCCGCTCGAGGTCCGCGAGATCAGAGGTGATCCAGAAGCTTCTAAGCGCTGCGTAAACCGTTGCCCGTTTCTTTGGGTCGGGTATGAGGAGGTGGATCACAACATTTTTCGCTATATTAGTGACGGCAAAGATCAGTGTTAGGGGAGAATGCATAGATGTATACACCAAGCAGAGGGACTGCCTGCCATCACACAAATACGGGAATGCTTGCAGTACACGTACCATTCCTGAGAGAACCCCATATAGATTCACAAAAATAAACAGTTCCGTCAAGGATGCGCTGTTTCGTTAGTTCATCTTGAATATAAGAGCGTTGCGACAATCCCATAAGATCGCCACCATCTTTGATTTTGCCATCCTGCGTATTCGAGGTGTTATCAACATCTTCATGCGTGCCCCTTGGGTCGCCGTAATCAAAAGGATGACTTCCCCTGTAAATCTCATTAGATTTAGAAGGACAACACGCCAGTATGATTGGCCCGATCAGACGGCGTTAGAAGAAGGATGAAAAAGCGCACGTCAGCATCGCAAAGATGACGATTCCTGCACTCCAACAGTCTGCTGGCATTCCCACATAGCCCAGATTTTTGTTTTCCAATGCACGTACACCTTCTGGAGGGAGATATGAGATGGTACCACAGACATGGAGGGTTTCTTCATAGGCTCTTGGACGAGCGAGCCCAAAGTCTGCGATCTGGATGCGGGGGTACGGACCAGGGGAGTACAGCAAAATGTTCTCTGGCTTGATTAGTGAACAGGTGTCATGGCAAAAATGGTCGAAAACCCAACAACATCAATTAGGACAGATGCAAAGAGGAAGTTGTCGACGGTATATGTGAGCGACCCGTAAAAACGAAGGAGAGGTACATACCTTCAAATCTGCGTTTGGTATGCGTCAGTTATCTCATATCATCACCGGTTTTGCGGCGCCATAGGAAAGGGTTATATATTAGATCATGCTCACCGCGATGTGAAATCATCTTGTCGTGCAGATACTGGAGTCCCTTCAACATTTGGAATGTTATATATTTTGCTTCACCTTCACACAGCCTGCGACGCGGATGATTTGTAATGTAGGTGAAAAGATCCCCACCTGTGGACAGCTGAAGCATGATGTAGAGAAACTGTGAGTCGTGATCGAAAGCATATACTCTATTGATGTTAGGCTGAGGTTGGAGTAAACCACGCAGTTCTACGGAGGAGCGAGGGCACATACGTGATGGAGAGACGTCAAAAGAGTGGCTTCTTTCATCTCCTTTTTCAGGTCGTTGCCTCCCTTTCGGCGGATGATTTTGCATGCCACTTGGCGGTGTGCAGTTATATCGAGCGCAAGATGAACAGATGCATAGCTGCCTGTGCCAAGGCAGTGCGAAGTAATACGGTACCGGCCCAAATCCTGAACAAACAATCAACTTTACGCATCTGAGTTACATATTTTGACATACTTTGAATGTGTTATGTTGAGATAACGCAGCATGCAGTGACATAGCAGGCAGATGCCTTGAGTTGAGGGTACATTGAAATGCTGGATGGGAGGATGCTGGGCAAAGCAACGGAGGAGTGAATGGACGGCTTACCTTGTGAGGCTGGGATCTTGAGCGTATCTCCATGCATGAGAATAGAAGACGTCTTGCGAATCTTGTGTCCGTTTATCAGTATCCCGTTGGTAGACAAGTCCTAGATGGTATGAACGGGAGGCATCAAGGACGAGATTTAGCTTGTAGCGAGCACCTGGCAAGATATGATAATTCCTCCCGCTCCGGAACGAACGCTGGGTGATAATTCGTAATAGATATGGATAATAGAGGCTGATACTTGCGCATATATCTTGCAGTGGAGGCTAGATACGACGATATCGGGAATGACGTAGGAGCTGTTTATGCGGGTTGATGAGATGACTCGGAAATGCCTGCGGATGCAAACCAAAGTTTCGGATTTCTGCCGATGGAGATGGGATTGCCGATTTTCAAGACGAGCGCTGGGGACTAGTGTAATGATGACGGAGAGGATGAAGGGGAGGCCAACCTTCGGTACGGCCGTCGGAGGTGGTCGTCCGGAGGCTGGCGCATACATCCGGCGAAGAGTCGGCGGCAGAGCGGGACAGCGCAGGGGCAGACGGGATCGGCTGAGTGGAGACGTCGAAGCTGGTCATCGTGGTCTGACGTCAAAATGGCAGTCGCAAGGGGAGTCACGTGTGACGTGTTAGGGAGCGTGAGAAGCGGGCAGTTGCGAAGGAAACGACGATTGCGGCCGACGTCGAGGGTCGCACGGCCGCACGTTGGGCGAGGCAGCGGGCAGCGAGCAGCGCAGGGTTAATGAAGAGAACTACGTACAAATGAAGTGCTGTAATGTGTGGAATGGGCAGCGGTGTGCCAGCACCATCGGGTGGTGTGACACGATTGCCGCGTCTCATCTCTCCTGCTTCAACGCACTCTCCGACGAGTGCTCTCCGTTCTTGCTCTTTCTTCTTTCTTTGATCCCCTTTTCTTCCTACGCTGGCTCGCATTTCCGTTACACCCGCACAACCGCCTTTTTTCATTCCGCAACACAGTGCAAACTTCTTTTTTTCGAGTCTCGCCAGCCATACCGTCCATCCTCGGAAACAGAGCCAGGAGAATGTCCTTCTTCTCTAGGAAGAAGCACCCCAGTGCATCCCAACTCACCACTCCTAACGTCACCGTCGCCCAGACTCCCTCTCAGGCTCTCGCCCAGTTGGCTGCAAAGGACGCTCCGCAACAGGCAAACGATACGTGAGTTTCCTCCTCTCTGTGCCCACTCACTCAATTGTCTCTGCTAATTCCCCGTATGTCTCAAGGACAAGTGCCCAGAATGGTCAGCAGCCGCGCCAGCAACAAAATCGTGGGCCAGTCACAACTCCTGCTCTTCATCCTTCCCAAACCTCTCCGCCGCAGTCCCAACAGCAAGCCCAGCACCAGCCTCAACAACGTCCTGCATACCCTTGGTCTGCCCGTCGCCTTCTTCTTCCCCCTCCCCTTGTTATACCGAAGCCTGGTGCAGCACCTCAAACGTCTCCATCACCCGCTCCATTTCCTCGTTATGGCCACGCGCTTCCCGCAACAGCCACTGCCAACGGAGAACTCTATCTCTTTGGTGGTCTTGTTCGTGAAACAGCTCGCAATGACTTGTATCTTTTCTCAACTAGAGATCTGAGTGCAACCCTTGTACAAACCGCGGGAGAAATACCGTCTCCCCGAATTGGACATGCAAGTGCCATTGTCAGCAGCGTATTAATCGTCTGGGGTGGCGATACTAAGACGGATCCAACGTCCGACCCAACCGAAAAGCAAGATGATGGTCTTTATCTCCTTAATCTTGGTGGGTAATTCTGACTTACGTTATTTCTGCGAAAGCATATTGTGCCTTACTAACTTCATTGTGTCATCCGGTCAGTTTCCAAGGAGTGGACGAGAGTGTCGATGTATGGTACCTCACCGTCAGGACGATACGGTCATGCTGTTACCATGGTCGGAACCAAGTTTTTCGTTTTTGGTGGCCAGGTGGACGGAGAGTTTTTGAATGACCTATGGTCCTTTGATCTCAATACCTGTAAGCGAATCTTATTTCCTTCCGATAAAGTTGCTCAGGTGTCCCTGCACATTGTCGCACTCAAATGGACGCCATGTTAACAGTGAGGACTCAAACCCAGTGGGAACAGTGCCAACCTACGACTGCTGATCGGCCGGCTCAACGAACGGGTCATATTTGTGTAACGTACGGGGATCGCATCATCGTGTACGTTTTTCCTAGCATTTCCATCACTGCTATCGTCCTCATGCTATACTAGTTTTGGGGGCACCGACGGACAATACCATTATAACGACACATGGGCATATGACGTCAACACGCGCAAATGGACAGAACTTCAGTGTATTGGCTTTATTCCCTCACCGCGAGAAGGACATGCAGCAGCCGTAGTTGACGATGTTATCTACATTTTCGGAGGGAGGGGCGTCGATGGTAAAGATCTTGGAGACTTGGCCGCATTTAAGCTGTCTAGTAAGTGATTTTTATCGAGAGGACGATGAATTGGCTATGCATTGGGTGTTGGAGTAGAGGCTGATTATGTTTGTGGAATAGATCAGCGGTGGTACATGTTCCAGAACATGGGACCTGCACCAAGTGCGAGGTCTGGTCATGCAATGGCTTCAATGGGGAGTCGAGTACTCGTGCTTGGTGGAGAGTCGTTTACTCCTACAAGAGGGGATGATCATGGCATAATACATGTTCTTGATACCAGTCTGTCTATCTTTTCCTTGTGTAAGTCTGCGTGACCAGTTGACTTCTATTTATTTTTCTAGAGCATATTAAGTACCCTGAATCTAGCAAGGTGGCGCCGTCCAATCCTAACGGAAGCGCAACCAACGCGGGTCGTAAATCATCAACAACGCCTTCTCCATCAGGGAGTCACCCTGCACCCACACCCACACCAAACGGCACACGTGCGATGTCCCCAACGGGCCCTCAGTCTGAAACAGAAGATCTTCGCCGCGCAATGTCACCACCGGGCACTCGTCCAGGTACAAGAACACCAAATGGCATGACGACACCTACACCGGTTCAAAGTCTTGTGAGCATATCGAATCCGGGACCGAATTCGAAGGTCAGAGTTCCTGTGCGTCCTCGGCGAGACGAAGAGGAAGCTCTCGGAACCGACGATGGACATGCTACAGATACAGGGGTTACATCTGAGAGCACGAATAGCGCTTCAACTGGAACGAGAGCGACGGATCGAGCACCAACCCCCACGGATCCGCAGATACAGGCACAACGTGCAAGGAGTCCCACGTCGACTGGGATTGCCGGCAGGGCGGTATCGCCTGCTGGAGGCAGCATCGATGGTCATGGTCAACAGATCCAGCCAAATGCAATAGCCGGCGTCGCGATAAATATGAATGGTAACCTTGCTGCACGGAGCCCTTCGCCCATCGTCGACAGAAGTAAACCTCCACTGGATGCGTTCTATCAGACTTCCCCTTCTTCGACCTCTTTGACCAACAGCTATACACACTCGCACACACAACAGCAGAAGTTTGGTAGCACTGGTAATGTGACCGCCGACCTCATTCGAGATTACAAAGCAAAAGAAATGGAGGTAGAAATGCTGCGCAAGCGCGAGGCTTGGATGAAAACGGCACTCTTGAAGGCATCTCGTTCAGGATTTGTGCAAGTGGACGAAGAACTCCTCGAGACTGAGAATCTGAAGTTTGGAACCTCGGCCAGCGACGAGCAACTAAAGATGGCGGATATGGTTTTGAACTTCAAGCATTTCAAGACGCAAATACAGGTGAATATTTGTTTTTCCCTGATCAACATACCACTATCCGGTTGCACGTATGCTGATTCGGAATGCTTAGACGACTTTAGCCAATCAGGCGAGAGAAGCCTCAGATCGAATTGCGGACGCTGAACGCATGAAATCAAGCGCCGTTCAAGAGGCAGCGTATTATCGTGCCAAGCTTGCCGCTTACGAAGCCGGTACTCATTCTGATGTTGCTCGTGCGGAACGCGAACGCATTGCGGAGCTCGAGCGACACCTCGCTACCCTCATGTCTGAGCAGACGACTATGCGCCGTAGGGTCGACGAGCTAAGCGACTCTCTATCGTTGCAAACAACCCTCCTCGAACAGGCTGAGACGCGAGCAGCAGACGCCAACAAGCGTGCAGATGCGCTAGAGGAGTCTCGGGATCACAACTTGCGCTCGCATGCGGAGCTGCAGACTCGTTATGCCGCCATGGAAACTGCTGTTCGGGATCACGCCAATCGTCTGCTTACGCAAACGTCTTTGCTTGAGCAACGAGACGTCGAACACAAGCAATTGAAAAATCAGATGCAGGAACTCGTCCTAATCCGCGACCAGCATATTCGTGCTTTGGACCAGGCGCGTACAGCTCTTCAAGCACAGACATCTCGTTCTGAAGAAGTCGATTCCGCCCACCAACGCGCTCGAGGTCAGATCACTCAACTTGAGAGTGAGCTGGCCGAACTTAGAGGCGAGCTCGAGGCGCGCACGTCAGAGATAGAGTCCGTTCGGGTCCGGCTGGTAGAAGTGGAAAATTCTTGGGCCAAGTCACGCGAGGAAGCAGACGCGTTTCGGGCGTTGACGACTGGAAGCCTCGGAGAACTATTGGATTCCCATCGTGATCTCCGAGCGGACGAGGACAGGCACGCCCGTGCGCATGCGGAAAGGGTTGAGACGATGGAAATGGAGGCCACATCGCTCAGAAAGATGCTCCAGGATATCACTCAGCGTTTGGAGGAAACACAAACTGAGCTTGGCGAAGAACGTGTTAAGGTTAGAGACTCAGATTCTGAGCAAACCTTTTTGCGCTCTCAAGTGGTTGGGCTTCGTACTCAGCTCTCCAACTCTACCTTGGAACACGGGCGTCTACGCAAGGATTTGGCGGAGAAAGAAAAAGTGCTTCGGGAGGCCGTGAAGGAGGCCGCCGACACGAATGTACGGTTGACGATGCTGCGTAACTACCTCTCGGAAAATGGACTCAATCCGGAGTCAGAAGAGACTGCGAACCACTCTGAACTATCCCGGATAGCTGAACTAGAAAAGCAATTGACCGAGCGTATCCGACTTCACGAGGTCTCGGAACGTGAACTCGCTCAAGCTCACCGAAGGCAACAGGACGTGGAGGCTCAAATAATGACTCTAACGTCACAGCTGGATCGCTCTCGTTCCAGGCAGAGTCCGATCGTCGAGAGCGACTCTACCGCAGAGGCTCGGGCTCTCGAGGCTGAACGCAAGCTCGAGGAAAGTGAACGGGCTTATAAAGCAAAGATGCAGCAGATGGAAGAAGATTACCAACTTGCTGTTCACTATGTGAAGTGAGCTACCTATAATCGTGTTCGAACGATTTCTTATTTTCTTCATGCAGGGGCACGGAAAAAATGATGCGGCGGATGAAGGAGGAGTTAACGAAGCTGAAGACGACGAATTCCTCTCTACAGGCGGAGCTCGAAACGGCGCGTGGACGCTCGAGCACTGAAGGATCGCGATCACGTCTCAATGGCAGTAGCACGCCGGAGGACGATATACTGCGCTCTCAGCTCCTCGAGGCACAAAAGCAATCTCAGCGACTAACGAACGAGAATCTGGATTTATGTCAACGAATCGAAACGCTCGAAAAGGATTTGACATCGATGAAAGAAAGCTTGATGGTCTCCCAACGAGAATCGGACGACCGGTACTCGCGAGTGGAAGAACTCGAACACGAGGTTGAGAGGCTTAATGCTACGTTGGCCATTTACCGGAAGGGTTCAGATGAAACCGCTGTCGAACAACTCGCCCAGGAGAACACCAATCTTAAACGGGAGAACGAGCAGCTGTCTCACAAGATACATCTTCTTCTCGAGGTTGACCAACCTTCGTTCAATCGTCCATCGAGCATGTCCAGCTCCGAGAACTTTGAACACCTTTCCAATGAATTGGACGATTGGCAACGGCAACTTGCCAGTTCGATGAGCACACGCCGGCCAATGAGCGATTTTGAATCCACACCCATGGGACACGCTCGTTTAGGTTCACGGTCATGACATTGGCTCTTGGTATCGTCGCCCATGTTTCTTGCATATATACATTCCATACCATTATTGCCTTGATTGCTTTCGCCGTTACTTACGCTCTTTTGATTTGCAATTCGAACACAATAATTCAGATTTCCATCCGCTTAAACAGACATATTGTCGTATGAGTAAAATGGAGGTGGTGCTGCACTATTCAGCCTGTGCAGCCATTTGAGTCCATTCGATTGCCTTTTGCTTCACAATATTAGCTCCTTCCTCGTCACCTAACTTGCGTTCCAGATCTAACCATTTCTTGAAGAATCCCCTGGGCGATTCGAAGTGAGTGGAACGCCCATACGTGAATGCAATGTACATACTTTGCTTTATGGCTTGTCATCTTAATCGCAAGGACGTGATTAAACAGGGTCCTGTAACACCGTTAAGAATGTCCGTCTACGAGCAGAGTGGAACTTACCTCAAATGTTGTATATCCCCTTTACTGGCCTCCATATCCATGTAGACAGACCAAATGTCCCATCGTTTCGGATGGGAGTCCACGATACCCTCGAAAATCGTTTTCCCCCGTTCTGCGTCGCCGAGCTTGTACTCCAACTGCGCGAATTTTGATATCGTTTTGATGTCTAGATAGTTTACGGCAGTTCATCAAGCTCATTCGTACAGTAGTGTATGCGCCTACGTTTTCGTTTTTCGAGACTTTGCAGAGAACGCGACAAAAGTTTGCGTCCATTTTCCAGCAGCCCGCGTCGAAGGTAATGTTCACAGAACAACGTCCAGACCTTTGAACTTTGTCCAAACTTTTTACACGTGCGTTTGTATTGTTCTTCCGCTTTCTGTCAAGTATTCAGAACCAGAATACCGACGACGGTGCCATTTCATCGCACCTCATGTTTTTGACTTTCATCGAAAATCGCCGCAAGCCGTACGTGAATCGTTTTGGAATCATTATGTCGCGCGGCGTCCTTGAAAGCCGCTTCCACAGTGGCATCTGTTCCGTAGACGTTCTCCAGATTCAGGAGTGCTATCCAAACGTTCAACTTCTCCTGTTCCTCTCTGAAATGAATGGTTTGAATAGCACGCTTGCCAATGGTGCGTGCCTTGTCGATTTCCGAGAGTTGCAATTGGAAGGACATGTACTGGATCCAAAGGTAAGAGGAGTTAGGGGACCCGAGAAGCGTTCGTTCAAAATCGGCGTTCGAATCAGGCTGCTTCGTTTGCATATCAGCGGTGGCGTCCACCTCTATCTCCTTGCGCCTTTTCCGCTTCCTTCTTTCCCCTACAACTTCCTCGCTATCGCTATGGCCTGAGGATTCCGATTGGAAGTCGGGCTCCTCGTTGAATCCCGTGTCATTCGTAAACCACTGGAAGCCATCAATCTTGAGAGAGGGGACTTCTGCGTCTTTACGCCCCTGTGATTCCAAGGAGTTGATAGGATCGGGCGGGACAAGATCCACTTGCATAGACATATCATCTCCGTCGTCATCGTCATCGTCATCCCCAACATTGGATTGCTCGCCATCCGAACCGAAATCATGTGGGTCTTCCTCATCAGAACTACTTGCATCAAACGTTCCATGCGTCTCCGTGTCATTCACGTCCTCGAGCTGGTTAACTTGGGGGTGTTCGGAATCGGACCCTTCATCATCTTCGTCGCCAACAAAGTAAGAAGGCTTCAAGCCTAGCGAGAGCTGCTTCTTCTCGAGATCGCGAGAAAGAATGACAGCTCTTACGCGATCACCTTCCCGAAACATGCTAAGAGCAACAGTGACGTTCGCGTCCTTGTTATCGGAAAGCTAAAGGTAGAGTTAGTTGGGAGAATAAAACAATAGACTAGTAACCTGCCTGGGACTTGTGGCATAGACCACTAATCTTGGAATCTTCGATCTGAATGAAAATGCCATATTGTTCGATACGCTTAATTCGACCAGTAAACTTTTGTCCTTCTTGGAGATCGCTCAGTGTCAGTGAATTGGTCGGCGCACGTGTCAGGCCACCCGAACGAAAAGTCATTTCGACCTTCTTATTCGCAGTATCAATACTGATACACTGTCAGTGAGTCCGATTTGACATTTGAAGAAATTTACACACTTTAAAATTCGACCAGAGACCAACTGGTTCACGACGAACCGACTTTTCCAGTCCTTTATGTACTGAAAACTATTTTCAGTATTTTAGTGGCTAGGAAATAAACCGAAGCTAACTTCATCAAAGAGTTCTTTGATTTGAACTCGAGCGTCGATCCCTCTCCCAAGCATTACGAATAGCCCGTGTTCTGTGACGCTCTTGATAAACCCTCTCAGAGCATCCCCAACTTTCAGATCGTCGATGCTGTTTATTTCGCAGTCCACCGGCTGTTTAGCGTCGCTCGGCGAAAGTCTTGAGGGCCGCATGGAAAGGGATAGGTGTTTCCTTGATTTGTCAATGCTAATCACGGCAGCCCTCAAGATAGAATCTATGGCTGGGAAGGGGCTCCCAGTTTCAAAGTCATCCGAGGCGTCGGTTGGGTGCAGACATCCAGAGATACGGGAGGTGAGTTTGACGTGCGCGCCGTAACGTGCATATTTAGTCACTCGTCCACCAACGATCTGGCCAATGGCAACAGTATCCATCGACAACGTAGTTTTTTTTAGCCGATCGCGTTTCGAATGTCCTGTGACGACAACGAAACCCTTCTCAGGATTGCGAGACACCACAGCCAGTGATGCTACAGAAGCACCGAGTTCCAAAGACGTCTTCAGCTCCGGTACGGTTGTATTCCAGTGGTGTGCCAAGGCCGAGAATGAGATAAGTGCGCGGACATCAGATGGTTTCAGCGAAAGTACGACATTAAGCTTGTGTAGTTGAGCGACCACACCCTCAACGATGTCCCCAATGAGAATACCGGATATGTCCGTCACACTTGGAGTGAAGGACGATGTAGCTTGACGGACACTAGCCACAATTCGTCGCGATTCCGGGTGCACAGAGATGATGCGGACCTTGATCACTTTTCCAGGTGCATATACGCCGGTAAGCTTTGAACCAGTCTCACTAGAATTTTATTCGGAGAGTGACCACACATTCCAGGGAAATAGCATACCTAGCTTCGCGCTCAGGCACCATAGCCTTGACGTTGTTGAAGAACTCGACCATAAGGTGACTATCTGTGACCCGAAAAATGACCGCGTGGGTGAGCAACCCAACTTTGGCGTCAGAAAGGGACGTCAAGATAGGAGACGTGGTGTCCAGTAGTGTTTTCTTAGCCGTCAGCACAATGCGATTCCGCTCTGGATCGACTGTGAGCACCTTTGGTGGTATGGATAAGTATACGCGAATGACGGCGTACTACGAGCACGTACACGGCACTTTATGCTTCCCCCTACCTTGAACTTCTTCGAGGGATGCTTGAGAGGTATATCGGCATAGTGTACAGGCCATATCACTCCGTCCACATTTCCAGATACAGACACAAAGAGCGCAGAATCCGTCAATTGTTTGATCGTCCCCTTCACTATCTCGCCAACTTGTAGTTCACCGGCTTGCAAAAACTTTTGTTCTAGGACGGACGGCCGCAGTGAGAGCTGCAAAATCCCATCGAAGGGATGGTAACCAATTACGCGAGCCCTGTGGAAAGAGTCTATTTTCCATGGTCCGGATGAGGCCGAGAGTGGGGGAACGTGTTCATCAGATACATGGGAAATCTAGGTATCGTCAATCAGAATGACGGCACTTGCTGCAGGAATACTCACATGGACAAACCCATCTTGGTTAGGTTGTATCTCCACAAGTAGTCCCCTCTCTGCTTCCACCCGCCGCACTTTGACCGAATCCAAGACGGTACCTACAGGGAAAGCAGCATCTAAATGCCGATCCTCGCCGATGCATTTTGGCTGAAGATGAATATGGTGTTCTGCAAGAGTAGCAGCGAACCGAGGTGGAGCCGTTCCCGGAATGTCGTACAACACCCTTGTTTTTACCTTTTGCCCTACTTTCAGTGATTTGTGTGCGTCCGGTAAGTGAAACTTGTCAGCAGTTGCATCGAAGAAGCCCAGCACTTGTAAAGTCAGGCCATCCGGGACAACGGCAGTGATCAAGGATTGAACCAGTGACCCTGGCAGTACGGATGAGACATTTGTCACCTCGGATATCTGAGAAGAAAAATCAGTATCGTCGGCAATATGGTTAATGAAACGCTTTACCGAGGATGAGGCATGTACATGGGGATTATTAGTGAAAGTACAGGTACGCCCATTCGGTGACCCTTTAACGACGGCAACGTTTATGAGTGCCCCAATTCGTAGCCTAGACTCCTCGGGGTCATCCTTGTGAGCTTCTTTGAACGACAAAAATCCGGACATCTCATGTACACCGAGATCGAGGGTGTACCCATGGTCCTCGACGGTTTTCACAGCCGCACTCAAGGACTATTGTACAATAAGCGTTTCGAGCAGTATTATTGCCGAAAGAGACACTCACATAGCCGACCTTTAAATCGACCTTGCGCACGCCCGCGTTCACCTTTTCTGGGAGAAGACTGAGCTCGATCCTCCGACTCGCTCTGACGGCGTCATCACGAACACGTCCGAGTCCAGCCACGTCAGTTACGCCGGGGGCATGTGCACTGATTACAATAGCACGGACATATTGTCCGACGTAGATCAGGCTGGACAACTCTGGAACCTGAGTAGGACTTTCTGATCCGTTATCAGACTCTCCATCTTCCGGGTCATTCGCGGACTCCAGCAACCCGGTGAACTGAGACGTGATTTGAGTGATCGGAACGTGGGCGTAAAGTTGATTAGGTAGCGAGACCACGACGGCGAGGGGTTGTATTGACATGACCTGGCCAAAGACCCTCATCCCTGGAACGAGACGCTACAGAAAATTGGCATCAATAATGCAAGATCGAGCCATAACGTACCTTGTAGTTTAGGTGCTCGACGCGGACCGATTCATTTTTCTTCACCACCTCGGCCGCTGTAGCTTTACCCTTGGCATCGGATTTGTGCTTTTTACGCTTGACTGCAACTTGCTTCGCGGAACATAAGACACGAGCACGCGCTCAGCGATCGCGCTACTCACATCAAACAGTTCCTGGTCTGCTTCCCTGACGGCCTCTGCACGGACAGTCTTGACTTCGAGTGGTGTGAGCGTGGTTCCGCCGCCGCGCGGAAAGTCGATCTCCCCGAGTGTCATTGCCGATGTGGAAGATACATTAGACTTTTCGGTTGACAACTTGGTCTTTTTGGAACGGTGGCCGGAGGTGCCATCTTCGATACGACGTTTGTGTGCGGGCATGGTCGACGTCGGACGAGCTGGCTGCTCTTGCAATAAATTTTGACTCACCCAAATCGGGCAACACTGACAAAGCACCTTTTCGTTTGACCACCAACTTCCAGCGCCATGGGTAAGATTCTTGTCCACTGTTGCAACCACAGCTGACCCCGTCTCTCCTCCAGATTATCAGGTCCGTTTATTCGCACGAAGCAAGCCACGCCGCATTACTCACCCTTGACGCAGAATCGTGTAGGTTCCAAGTTTGGCGGCGGAGGTGTCGCAGGCGCATCGGAAACCAATGTCGATAGAAGGGAGCGTCTAAGAAAGCTTGCCCTGGAGACCATCGACCTTGCCAAGGTACGTATGCTCCTTTCGTCGCGCCTCCTTCTAATCCCTCGTAGGACCCTTACATCCTACGCAACCATCTGGGATCTCTCGAATGTCGACTCTGTTTGACACTCCACACGAATGAAGGGTCGTATCTTGCGCACACGCAAGGGAAAAAGCATCAAACCAACCTTGCGAGACGCGCTGCTCGAGATGCAAAGGAGACGCAATTGATGGTAGCACCAACGCAATCCAACGTACAACGAAAAGTGTTCCTCAAAATTGGTCGACCAGGTTACCGAGTGACCAAAGTTCGTGACAGGGACACAGGAAAGGAAGGTATGATGGTGCAAGTACATCTTCCTCAGATTAAACCAGGCGTCGTCCCCCGCCGGCGGTTCATGAGTGCTTGGGAGCAAAAGCGGGAGCCGCCAAACAAGGCATACCAGTATTTGATCGTGCGTCCTTCTGGTGGCAGAATATGGGTTTGATGATCTGACGTCACGAAAAGGTTGCCGCCGAACCATACGAAACAATTGCTTTTCGCATCCCAGCGAGAGAGATAGAGGACGAATCTGATGACGCCGGATACTGGAATTGGTCGCATTGGGATATCGATACTAAGCAGTATACTTTCCAATTCATGTTCCGCATGTCTTATTGATCATTTCCGGGTATAACTCGCACTCAAATTACAGAAGTTATGCCTCGGACAACACAACTTCAAGTGCTTGTCTGTATGGAGATGTATGGCTGTACGTTTCACTGTCATGTTCCGCGTCGGCAAAATAAAATAGAAACGCGACGGCGTCTATGAGCCAAATTCATGTATCAACTCGTGATGGTAGGACGGAGTGTCCGATATGGATTGGTTACGCCCGCTTGAACTGTGAGCCCAATCGCCGACGTGCCATCGGCTAAGAGGCGCGGTTCAGTCTCCGGAGAGACTGAAGGGCTCTCGGAGGACCTTGCTGACCCGTTCTGGTTAGTCCAGTTCAACATACCGTCATGCCGTAGGAAGTGTTTTGTTCCGTCGGGCCAAGCGAACAGTGCCTAATAAGTTACGTGTCCACACGGACCACACCCGACGGAAGTGTGCCACAGAAAATTCAGTGCACATGGCAGGCATAACCTCAGGCATCTGAAGCGAAGCTTGCTTTATGTAGTAGATACGCTGCGAAGACGTGCGTCCTCGGATGATGTTAGATTTGGGCGTGTACTATTTCCTGCCAATCTCCCTAAAATTATGGCGTCGTAATACCGCATCTAATAAACGAATTCATTTCAAGTAACATGTAAATAAACATGAGAGCAGATTGCCATGAGAGAGAGCGCATTGGGATACGAGATTACTTTGCAAAGTAAAGAAACACGATATGATTATGACCAACGTCGTCTGAATGTGATTTCCGCCGCGTGGTTGGGAGAACAGTTCATTTGGAACCATTGGTCTGGAGGTCGTACCCCATCCTTTAACCTCATGTCGTAATTAAGCACCACATGGGCTATCATCGCGGTCATCACAGTAGAGACAAAGAATCGTCCAGGACTGCGCGACATCACAGGATCAGATACGCAACACAAATATCAGCTGGTTCGTGGACATACCAGGCACGATTTCCATGTCCAAACACCAAGTACAACAGACTGGTAGATGCAAGCCTGTGCCTTTGCGGCGAATCATCAGTAGCCTCCTGTCCTTTCAAAAAGCGAAATGCATCAAATTCAGACGCATTTTCATAATAGCGATCATCAAGATGCATAGGCACTGAGGCCACAGCCAGGTGGGTGCCGGATGGTATCGTCGTTCCGTCAGAAAACGTAATGTCTTCCATGGCCTTGCGAATGATGGGGACTATTAAAAAAGTCAACGTTATGGCCACGAGAACGTCATAAATTGACCCACATAGACTCGTGCCACTGACTCTCTGAGATTCCCTCAGAAAACTTTCTATTTTCACCAACTTGCCCATTGAATCCTTTGTCCACCCATCGCGTTCAGTCACCTCTCGTACTTCCTCGCGCAAAGGTTCAATGTATTGTGGGTGTGATGCGAGGTTCAACAGAGCATGGGAAAGCGTCTACATTAGGGCGAGGTGTCAATAGAATTCTCTTTCAAAGGAAGACACAGACCTGAGCCGTAGTATGCAAGGATGCAAAGTTCAACACGAGTATGCGTAAGCAAATGCTGCGTAGATTCCTATCCTGTGGCTCGGATACCTGAAGAAGCCAGGTGATCATGTCATCCTGAACATGGTACATGAGTTTTCGAGCACGGCCGTGAGAATGGCGAAGCGGACCGGAAGGTTAGATGATTCGTTATCGAGACTATTGTTGTATTGCTTTAAACGTTCCTCTACGATGGGTTCTAGTAAATCCATGCAGCGCTTCAGGCTGCTGGGCGTGTTAGTTAATATGCGACCAATAATTCTGGAAGTAAAGTAGTCCAATTCGTCGCACCATCAGTGGCAATGGATATGCTTACGGATGTATTAGCTTTGGAAAGAAGTTTACCAAACTGGCGCGAAGAACTACTTGCAGTGCGAACTTTGATTGAACATCGGCAAATTCTGGAGATTGACCTACGGACGGAGTTGAATAGCCACTTTGCGGCGGCAGAAGGCGCTACTTACAAATGGGTAATCCTACAAAAACACGGTTGCTTGTACGGCATGTCGCTTTCATCACCGCGGAATAAACGGAAACGTTCGTCCAGTCTATGAGGGTTACAATCGGACCTGATTCGTAAGAGAGGCGAAAGGTGACGCTCACCAACTCCGCTGGAAGGAAGGATGTCGTCGAACGTCTGACATATCTCTTGGTGGATATCGGGGAAAAGGTCGCCAAGCTTGCGTTTGAGCTGGCCTTGAAGGACGGTGACGTGGTAAGGGTGTGTTTGTGCTTCGAGGCCGAAGGTGTATTTAACTTGAAGAATCTGAATGATGTTACGTAACGTGAAAATCGATGGGGGTGTCAAGGGACAAAAAGGTAATACACACGTCTCGCATTGCGTGATCGAAGGACAGCTTGTCGTCGGGGATTTTGCGGAACTCTTCGACGAGCGCAGGGCCAGTCAACACGACCATCCATCGATCCATCATTGGAACTCTGAAGAACCTGTCTTTGTACTGGGTTGGAGGTGAGCCCGCCGTACTAGGAACCACAGTAAAAAAGGCATACGCGAGAATAACCTTGCTCAACCATGGTCTTGGCGTGGAAGACGAATTTTACAGCGCCATAGTACGACAGCAGGGGACCTGATGGGCCGACTGGGGGAATATCATTGAGCTGCAGCACGGGAGGGTCAACGCTTCACCAACGGAGGGGAGGAAAATTGAACATACCTTGGAGGGCCACCGAATACAATCAATAACAAGGGGGACAATGAGGGCGACAAAAAAACCGCATAGCAGAAGACCAGCACTGTCCATGGGCGGAACGTCGGGGTCAGAGAGAGGCGGAGGGCATTTCGGGCAAAGCTCCCATGAAGGAGGTATTTATGTCGGGCAGGCGGTGAATGGAATTAGAGTTAGAACGCTCTTACCGGCTAGATTAGATTCGTAAGAGCCCGAGCAGTGGCGCGGTGGATTCATTGCGATTTTCTGGATCTCATCTCTTCCTTGGGAAGCGGTCGTAGTTGGCCGTGAGCTGGTATCAGGCGTCAGGGCCAGGCTCGTCATGTCGACAGCGAGTACTAGCAACAACCTCCATGGAGTCCCGTCAAATATAGACCTCCGTCGGACAGCCCTGATGAAGAGACATCTCCGCGTTTCTACCCTTTTTCGGGCGTCGAACGTCCGCAATTGAAAATGAACGGACTCAGCGGCCCCATGCGACCACTCTAGTACGTATTTAAACGTCGTATGTAGATCGCCAGAGAGTCGACACTTGCCAGATTCTCGCGTAATAGCAACGGAAGTGAACACATACCAGTTGCACAGGATGCCTGTGGGAGAATACCCATAAGGGAAAGTACGATTATCGTAGGAGTTTCATGACAACCTTTTGGGGCTCACATCACAGATCTCCGAGGCCGACTACAATGAATACTGTTCACATGAGCCACCCACTGGATCCAATGCCAAATCCCGTCCATCAATCGGCGTCCTGCGCACTAGGAATGGGATCTATATCTCCCCCAACATAAAACTAGCCTGCAAGTAGAATAGATAGATCGGACAGAAGACCGGTCGAACAAGCAATTCGCGCCATTTCCGCCGCGAAAAAGTACTCGGTCGACGAATGGGACAAGGTGCGCGCAACTCAGATACCAACTTTCCGTTTACTCAGCCTTCGACGTGCCCTTTCTCTATCCTCGTTCATCATCTTTGATGGAGAACTTGCTCTTATCGGCGGTGTGTCGTTCTGAGGGACATCCGGTATCGGTGTTTTTGCATGCAAGGTGGACGACTTCTTCCGCAGCAGTCTTGGCTTTTGAGTATAGGTGGCAGGCTTCTCCTCGAAACGTGTGCCCTGAAAAGGATGACAGCGGTCCTGCAAAATTGGAGTCCCTGCTGGAAAAATATTGTGCTGAGGTTGCTGAGTCTGAAGTAGAGTTGGCATGACCAGGCGCTTTGGAAGATGGCGCATCCGCGGTGGTTCTAACGACTTGGTACAAGCGACTGGGCCATTTACTGTATAGGAGACGTTGAGCGAATATAGACTTTGTGGTGCAGAGCCACGCGGTGGCAAGGACACTTGGCTGTCCGTGAGCTGAGTTTGCGCATTCTGTGAGATGATGGAGGGCGACTGCGGTGATTGTGAAGGGTCTGAGCTATAAAACTTGGATTCATATCGGGGGGGCGTGATGGGTTTTTCTATGCGGTAAGGGGCGTTTGGTGTAGTATCACGATTGCGGTGGTGTGCGAGGGTGTCGGATGTGTGATATGGCTGGTTTCCAGAATGACGTTCTTGATGAGCACGTAGGGATGGTGACGGTTGGTTCTGGAAAGTATCGGGAAGATCCAGGGACGAGCGGTCTTCAGGAGGACGCATCTGGGGAGGATGGGTTCGGAAGAGGTCGGGGGAGAGGACTGGGCGTACATTCCGTTCCAGAGGATATTGAAGGCGAGCTATACGAGAAGCGTAAGAAGAGTATATGGTATTTTGCTGAAGGATCTGTCCTGGTTCGAGATGCAATGACAATCCGGATTCAGGGACGGGGG